>JANVCQ010062581.1:0-10316 GCA_025531925.1 Erythroxylum plowmanianum
TATTTCAATCAACTCATCCACTTTAATTTCATAAACCATACCAATCTACTCAAAACTCGAAGGTATCAAAATCAAACCTTTCTTTTCTTATCTATTTCCTTTAACTATTAGGTCATCTATTACACAATACATACACAAAAACATTTCTCAAATTTTATTTTACTTATTCAAATTTTTACTCAAAGATCGGGGTCCAACATGATTTGTGCTCCATAACACACCTATATGCCTTACGCTAATGTTCAGTTCTCTAGGAAGCATTGTAATCCTTATATAATAGGCTTAATATGGTACTGTGTTAGTGGAAATTTTCAAACTCAAATTCCAAAATTAATGACACTAGTGTGGTAGTTGGTCTGAGGCTAGACTAATAACATGTACTCTTATTAAGGTTAATATGAGGAGTTTTTAGAGAGGTTTGTGACAACCACCTTATGTTTTAGCATTCTTTTTGTTTTTTTCTTAGTATTATTGGATCAATATTGGAGGAGATCCATCTTAACATAGAAGAAATTAGAGAGATATATTATATCTTTCCTTCTCAACTTTCTATTATATTGAGATTATTTTGTTTTAGTTTCATTTTTATAAGGTTGAGTAATTAAATCCTTAGTTAGGTTAGGGATATAGTTTAAGATGGATATTTCAATTAGTAATGCATGAATTATTATCATTTTAGTTGAATTTATACTCTTTGATCTTAATTATTGGATTTATGCTTAACTAACATATACTCGATCTTAGAGATTATATGAAGGACTAAGAGGTGAAGTATGATTGGTGCACTAGAAGAATGAATACCTTAGGTTTAGAGAAAATGATTTTCTAAACTTTTAAGATAACTAAAGAGATTCACTATATTTAATTAGTTTGATTAATGTTAATTGTGCATGCAAAAGGTGGTAATTCTGTAATTGAATATACTTATGTGCCTTGAGAGAAGGCATAGATACATTAGATTAAATATTATTTAAACCTTGATAATTAAACTTGCATGATAATTAAAATTCCTTCGAAAGCCTAGTGTTTGTCCTTTTGATTTCTTAATCATTAAGTATCTTGTTTTCATTAGTTTGGTAAATTAATTATTACCTTGCTTTCATTAGTTTGGTAAATTAATTATCCTTTATAAGTTTTTACTTTCTTTAATTGCACTTGGTTATCTACGATTAATAATATAGTAATGTAGATCTTATGAGATTGATTTACTTAAAATATAATCAATTTTGTTCATTTGTAAATAGTGGCAATCAAGGTTTTAGCTCTATTGCTAGGGGCTAATTTATTACTATAATCTTAATTCTAGCTTTATTTTATCATTACATTCCTTTAACTTTTAGGCAATTTATGTGAGATAGGAAATCCAAAAGCAAAAATTGGACGACCTACTTTAATTTGACCTTAAAATTGAGTAGATTATTAGATATAATAGAGTAAGAAGAAGAGAAGATATCGTTAAAAACTAATACAACCTCGGTATTGGTATAAACCAATAGTAGCTATAAATAATCCACATAAGCGACATTCAAATATCGACAATTAATGTAAGTCCATCATGTATTAGATTACATCAAATGGTAAGAAACTATGAGTTAAAGTAAATTCATCTCCATTTGCTATCTATATTTTGCAAATCGTCTAGAAAAATAAAGTCATTTTCATTAAAGAATTCTATTTGATGATCCAAAACTTCCATTGAATGGCCTTATAGAAGATAAGCTTCTAATAAGATTCTTTCTATATTGTATGAGAGATCAAGTAAGAACTTGGCTACAATTGATTAAGGATGATTCTTTCAAGGAGCGAAATCAAGTTTATGACACCTTTACGCTTTAAATTTTTTCCTTCACATAAGACCATCAATCTAAGGATGCAAATTTATATTTTTACAAAAAAAAGGGATAAGTATTCCAAAAAAGTTAAGAACAATCTAGAGCTTTGTTTTAGTCGATGGTTGTGCCATTAGTACTCGCTATAAATTATTATCAATTCTTCTACGAAAGCCATATACTCATATGTTAAACTATATTTGACACTTAAGTGAAAGGAATCATTTCTATAAAAAATTATTGAGGAGGTTACGGAAATCATTAAAACCTTGGCTAAAATTCATCAAATAAGGTTGTAAAGGTAAAATTATAAGCTTCCCTTTATAAGGTTTAGGCATATTCATACTTAACAACACAAGTAGATGATGCTTCAAACCAGAAGAAGATTTTGCTAAATCTAAACATGTGTAATAAGGATAATACTATTATTATGTCATGTATGGACATCTTTCTTATGCATGCATGAATTTTGAGTCAACCTCAAATTACTATAAAGAAGTAAACTAAATGGGCACCTGTGGAGGAAAACAAGCTATGAAGAATATCTAATTCTCCAATACTTATAATTTAGGAAGATGAATCACCTTAATTTTTTATGGAAGGGGTGGAGAGTTAGAGTAGAAAAACTTATAGGACCGTTTAGGTTTTAATATGACATCAATTTCAATAACCACCACCGTTACAAAACAAAGGGATGGAAGAGATGCTTAAGCATTACATGTATTCCATTGTTGCAAAATTGGATAACATATGGAAACTAGAATCTCAAGTGGGAAGACTTGAAAAGATGGTCCATTTTAATTGTGTATCAATTCATAACTTAGAAGTGCAAATAAGCTAGCTATCCAATGTGGTAATTGGAAAAGGATATGGCAAGATTCCTAGAAATATTGAGGTGAACCTTAGAGATTAAGTTTTAGCCATCACAATTAGGTCTGGCAAAGGATGTTGAAGTCATTAAAGAGGACCAAGTCAGAAAAACTTAAGGAGAAGGACAAATTGGATTGAAGAAAATTGTCACTAGTCTCATTTACAATCGACAACAGTTTGGGGCAGTAAATAGTTAAACCTTCCATCAAATCTTACATGCCACCAATTTTATAACCTCAAAGGTTGAAGAAGAAGAAAGATGAAAACAACTTTAAGAAGTTTCTAGATATCTTCAAGAAGTTGCATATAAACATCCCTTTTTTCCAAAGCATTAGCTCAAATTCCATCATATGTAAAATTTTTGAAGGAGATAATCTTAAACAAAAATAAACTTGAGAAGTATGCTATGGTGCCTTAAATTGAGCAATGTAGTAGGAACTTATAAAATAAATTACCTTTGAAGTTAAAGTATCTGGGTAGTTTCATAATTCTTTTCCATTTTGGTGTTTCCAATTCTTATAATTTTTTATGTGATTTAGGTACTAATATTAATTTAATATGTCTATCTCTTTTTAATAAGTTTTGAATAAGAGAACTCAGGCCTACTACATTATTATTCTAACTAACGGATCAGACCATTAAGTGCTGAAATGGCGTGTGGAAGATCTACTTATTAAAGTAGGAAAATTCATCTTTCCTCTTAAATTCTTGATAATAGACATGAAATATGATGCTGGGGTTTCCATCATCTTAGCGAGACCATTTTTGCCTACTAGAAAGTCAATAATTAATGTGGCTAAGAGTCATTTGATTCTTAAGGTGAGCAAAGATAATTTAAGGCTCAATTACTTCGAGAATTTGAAAGGACGTACCGTTGATGATGAGTGTTATATGATGGATATAGCTAATACTATTATGCATGAGGATTTGCCTAATTTTATATGTGATGAACCTTTGGAAACATGTATAGTTTTAGACTTAATGAAAAAGAGGAGGATCCCAACTTATTGGAGTGTGTTTTTATAGTGGAAGGAGAATGCTATACACCTCAATATTCTTAGATTTTTGAAGATTTAGGAGGAGGAAAACCTAAACCCTTACTATCTACCAAAAAAGAACTTGACTTAGAATGGAAGAAATTTCCCCCTCGGTAGTGTTATGCACATTTAGGAGAATAATATTTATCCTATTGATATCTCTCATTCTTTCAGTTCTATATAGGAGGATAAAAGCTCATCTAATTGGATATCCTAGATGAGTGAGGAGTTAAACAGGAATTATAGCTAAAAGAATTTTTAAGTACTTATTAGAGGTAGTCTAACATTCTAACCTTTATTTTATTTTATCTTAGTTTATTAGTTCTAGTTTTCTACTAATGTTATTTAATATTTATTTTGTAGGTAATTTTTGTTAGATTTCTAAGGTTTTATCTTACTAACCAAGTAGGGGCTTGGGGACGATTCTTCTACCTTTATGGTCTTACTATTCCAACACTGCTAACAGTGTCATGCTTAGTAATGAGGGTGAATTTTTGAGAAGCTAGATTTTTTAGTGTTTGTGCTTTGTGTGGTTTAGTTTTTTTTCTATTTTTGGCTTTCTCCCTTTTTATGTTTAGGATCTCAGTTACTTTAGATTGATATTATAAGTACATATATAATTTTAAGCTGAAATTGGTTGTTAAAAATTAGGTGCATAATATGAATACATGATTGTAATTGCCAAAGTCAACTTTGTAAATGATAAAAAAAAACAAATTTATTAGTGATTATACTTTAATTTGACTTGAGTATCCTATGACATATTAGGCCTTCACATAAAATCTTTTCTTTTAAATGATGATATCTTCTTTGATTTTAATTGCTAGAACTTGCATTCCATCTTTTCTTATTTATATTTAAGGTCTATACAAGCATTAAAATGACAAAGGCACTTAAGAGTTATGTTTAAGCCAAATTGCTAACCCTTCACACTTTTAACTATTATTAAACCCATTAAGCCTTATATAATCTTCTAGCCTTTTTCTTTGTAAACATTTCTGAAAGAATCTTAAGCCTAAAAAACAAGTAATTACAACCTAATTCAGGATTAGTAGAGTTTTTAGATGTGATTGAATGTCGTTATCTATGATGTGTAAAGAAATAGGTATGGTAGAGATATGATGTGCATGAAGTGGCAATGTGAAAAGGGAAATTCATGCCAAATCAAATAAAAATAGAAAAAGAAATAAAATAAGAAAATTATTTTGAAAATCAATTGGCATGATTTTCTTTCACTTGAAATGAATGAAGGAAAGGAGGATTTTTACAAAGATCTAAGGAGTTAGTGGAGATTTTTAATCAGTTTCTTGATTTACTTGCTTTACTAATTGTGAATATTTTGTTTTTTCATATTCCCTTCTTTTGTTGAATTATTTGTCCCTTTGTTCACTTGACAACCCAATTCAAAATCCTTCCAATATTTGATTGTGTACATCTATTTGAGAAGTGGAGATTAGATCATTTTCAAGCATATGGTTAGTTCATTTTCATACTAAGATCATAAGTGTACCTCACCTAAAAATTCAAATAATTGTTTGAATAAGTGAAACCTTGTGAAGAAAATTGCAATTCAAAGTATTTGAACTTAATGAAGGGGGTAGATAGTGTTGTCGTTGTCACATTTGTATAATAATTTACTTAATAAGTATTATATCTTTAAGTTTTATAATTCAATTTAGACTTGAATTTGTACATCTTGTGCTATTAACTATTAAGTTGACTAATATATGTAGGTTGATGTTTATGGGTATGATTCTTTTGAACTCTTTGGATATTAGAACTCCTTTAATAGACACACCTAGGGGTTTAAAGGCTTGTATGATATGCTAAATGTTATTGTACACTTATGAAAAAGGAATTATTTCTTGTTATAATTAATCTAGTTTAGTCAATTAGGTCTTCTGATTATATGAGAATTTTCTATGGCTACATTTGACATGTTTGTAGAGGCTAAATTATTTTATGATGTATCATTTTTATATGTTATATAATATTTTTCTTATGTTTCATTTATCGACTTACAGGTGATTATTTGAGATAAAATATCAAATTTGAATGTTCTCAATAGTTATCTTATCAAAGTGATATTAAAGTTAATTAGAAGCTAATAAAAAGGATAGTAACTTGGTAAAAGGCATTGAAGTTTGATTCAAGTGTAAAGATACCAAAATAGATCTATGATTTCCCTATATTGAAGAACACCTATAAGTGTTTGAGGAGTAGTGAGTAATATGAAGAAGCATGACACTTACATTGGTCCGTGTCTGACTCGTGTTCAAAAACATACTATTGTGTCCTACACTTGTGTTAAATTATTTGGGAAACATTGTCAATCCTTGTAGAACATGTGTTTAATGCAGTACCATAGAAGTGGAAAATTTTAAATTTTCAGTTCCAGAAGCTAACCAAGGATAGTATAGAAGCTAGTCTAGCATAAGACTTGTAACACATAATTTAAGGACAAATGAAATTATAATTTTAATAACCTTAGGAATCTAGTATGCAACCCTAACTATATATTCTCTTACTAGTGTTAAATTTGGGGAGCATTTACAGTATGCGACCTCCTCCTTGCGTTTTAACAATGTTTTTTTTAACATCAAGGAGGGATTTGGAACAAAATTGGAGGAGATCTACCTCAACTGGAAAGAAATTGGTAAGATATGTTCTATCTTTCCTTCTCTACTTTCTTTTATATTAAAATTGTTTTGTTCTATTTTTATAGAAAATAAAAGGAATTTCAATATATAAAATAAGGTTTACACCAAGGCATAATTAGTTCTTACATAAACTAGGACCATATAATAGTAGGTCCAGATACCAAATAATTACTCTCCCTTAATCAGAATATATTTGACTCAGTTGCCACTTGTCTATCAACTTATCAAGTGTCAATGTATCTAAGAAATCTCCAAGTGTACCTCTACTCTTCATTTCCATCAGTTTTTGAAGTCATATAGTTACTAGGATCTACTTTCATTATGATTCACTACTCTTTATCCCTTTTGTTCTATTCACTTCCAAGCCCTCGTGCCCACTTCAAATCTATAAAGGAAAGGTATTACTTAGGTCTTTAATTACTAGATTTTCATACTAGCACTTAACAGATACAGAGAACCCTTTTTCAGTGTACTATGTCTTTCAATTCATTCAAACCTACTTATGAAAATTTGTTATTTTAGTCATAGGAGCAAGGATAACCCTTACAGATGCAACTATTCAAATTTGTATCTAAATCTTTAGATGAATGTAGGTAAAAAAATTCCTTCATTGCATGTCTTTTAAAATTCCATGTATCTCACAATCTAATGCCTAGTGTTGTACATTTTCTATATAAATTATGACTTCTCTGATCTAGAGAAGAATTCTCCTCTTCAATTATAAGCTTGTCAGCTCCTGTAAAGTATGGAGCTTGCAATTATGCTGCCTCTAAATCTCATTTATTATATACCGAAATAAGGTTCTTAATGGTACTCCAACATGCTTTAGGTTCTCCTATTTTCTGATTATCCATTGCAGTAGGTCATCCTAATTCCTAGGTACATCTTATTTTAGGAATAACTAAAGAATATTTGTTCTTATAAGATTAGTATACTTGCATTGAAAGTATAGATGATCTATACTTTCAGGTAGGCTATGCCATAGTAGGTAGACTAGATTAAGTACTTTAAAGTATATATCTTTTTTCATTAACTTATTTTTGATGACTAGCTAGCAATTAAAGGAAGCTTTAGGCACAAAGGTACAACTCGATTATATATTAAACTAGTTTATAAAATCTAAGTTCCTTATGCAAAATTTCTAGACAAGAATCATTGGTGAAACCATTGAATTTATCATCCATCCATATCATTGCATCCTCTCTAAAAAAGTTGGGATAGTATGAAGGGATTAAGTTAGAAGGGATGAGTCACCCCTAAAATTGATAGACCATATGTTATTTAGGATAAAGAATTCCACTTTAGCATTGTCAAGTAGTGTAGTTTTAAGAGAATACAACTAATGCCTTTTGTATAGAGGACTCAAAGGTGACTAGTTATCAAACCAAAGCAATATATTTATGTCGTTCCCTACTATGACCTTCATATATGGATATATTATGTCTTTAGGCCTCAATATGTAGATAAAAATCTAAGAATGGTCCCTTTTAGGCTTCAACTTCTAGAAATTAAAGCCTTTTTTTTTATAAAACTCATCAATCTATTTTGACCACATGATTTCCTTATTAGTACAGATTTTCCAAGCCCTCTTTGTGAAGAATATATCCCTAATAGAAACAATGTCTAGTCCTCCTTCTTGTTTAGGTATACAAAAGTCCTTCTAGCTAATTTTTGCACATTTGGAGTTGTCAAATTTACTTCCTTGGGCTACCCAATAAAATTAAAGTGAGTTTGACACTCATTTGATAAGAACTAGTCTTTCCCCATAAGACAAATCCTTATGATACCAATTGTTTAGTATCTTATAGATCTTGTTTAATAATTGCGAGCTCTCACCAAACCTTAGACTTTTTTGTAGAGACTAGTAACACAAGATAGTTAAAAAGTGGTCTTGCACTCTAAAAACCTAACATTATAGTAAGCCAAAGTTCATCATTTATAGCACTTAGAGACATAATTAATTGGTTCTTATTATAGTTGAACTCAATCTAGAAAGCTAATAAACTTGAAAATATATGTAGTAAGTTGATGAAGGATATGTATATATGTGTATGTTCTATTATTGGTGTTCATGATTAATCATGGACTATAATTTCTTATGGATGATATTGATTTGAAATTAAGTTGAGAATGAGGAGAAAATAAAGTAGAAAAGGTGATCTTGATATGAGTTGTGTTAAAGAAAGATTGTGAAACAAAATGGGTGGGTGATCTGGAAAATGTTCACGGAGTATGCTTCAGTCTTTTAGCTACAAATTTTTCTCTAGTTATCCAAACAAGATGATTCTTAATTTGGATTAAACTAGAAACATATGGCTATATTTTTTATGAAGACATTGAATTTAAATTTTGTCTTTAGGAATCTCAAAATTTGTCATGAAGTTGATAACTAGGTATAGTACATTGGTGGATGAATGTAAAATTTGTGTTCTAAATTTGAAGGCAATTTTAGATTGTTCTAGGCTGTTTCAGATAAAGTTGTCTTCTAGAAAGTTGTAGATCTTTCTTTTAGCTTTCCAACAATATATAGTGTGAAATTTTTGGACTTCTGGGTTGAAAGTTATGGTCCTTATAAGGGGAGATACTTAGGAGTATAGAATGTATCATCTATGTTTGACCTTCTGCTTCTTCTATATTCGACCTTCTGCTTCTTCTCTGTTTGACCTTCTGCTTCTTCTATGTTTGACCCTCTGCTTGTAGTTTTTCATTTGGTTTCATTTGTACCTAATGTCTACTCCATTTTTGACCCTTCAGACGATAGAATCTGTCTTTGAGGTCTTCATAAAAGTTGTATATCTTAAATTTCTCTTTCAAATCATTTAAATAACATCCTAATATGATATCTGTAGGGAAAGTTATGGCAATTTTCTCCATTCGTCTTCTTCTTCACATTCGTTTGCTTTTTCATTTGACTTCGTCTATACCTATCGTCTGCTCCATTTATGACCCTTCAGAAGATAGAATCTGTATTTGAGGTCTTCATTAAAGTTGCAGATATTGAAGTCCTCTTTTAAACCATATAAAGAACGCCTCAATCTGATATCTATAGGGAAAGATATAGTAATTTTCACGACTCATCTGCTTTTTTCCATTCATCTGTTTTTTCATTTGGTTTCGTCTGTACCTATAGTCTGCTCCATTTGTGACCCTTTAGACAATAGAATCTATCTTGAGATCTTCATGAAAGTTGTAGATCTTGAAGTCCTCTTTTTAACCATCCAAAGAATGACTCAATATGATATCTGTAGGGAAAATTATAGTAATTTTCCCGATTCGTCTACTTTTTCCCATTCGTCTGCTTTTTTATTTGGTTTCATCTGTACCTATCGTCTGCTCCATTTCTGATCCTTCAAACGATAGAATCTATCTTTGAGGTCTTCACAAAAGTTGTATTTCTTGAAGTCTTATTTTGAACCATCTAAAGAACGTCACAATATAATATCTTTAGGGAAAGTTATAGCATTTTTTCTGATTCATCTGCTTTATCCCATTCGTCTGCTTTTTCCCATTCTTCTGCTTTTTCCTTTGGTTTCATCTGATCCTATCGTCTGGTCTATTTTGACCCTTCAGATGATAGAATCTATTTTCAAGTCCTTCACAAAAGTTTTATATCTCAGAGCCCTTTTTAAAACCATCTTAAGATGATCTTAATCTAAAATCTATAGTGAGATTTATGCCAGTTGTCCCAAGATAGGTTCAATATGATTGGGGGCAAAATCATGTTTGATTCTTTCGGTCATAACTTTGTTATCCGACCTCCAAATGAAATGATTCTTGAACCAATAGTTTCTTTGTTGGACCCCGAACTTTGAGTAAAAAATTTGACTTAGTAATATGAATGAACAAGTGGATGAGTTGATTGAAATTAAGTTGAAAATCAAGAAATAAAGAGAGAAAGTATGAAAATATGAAAAATTGTG
>JANVCQ010062631.1:0-10314 GCA_025531925.1 Erythroxylum plowmanianum
ATATCAAAACTAATTAATTAACAATTCCAAGCATGGCAATTAAGAGGCAATTAATTAATTATATTTAAATTAATTAAATATACTTTTTTATATGTGTTGAATATAGTATAATTGATTAATCAATTAATTATGCTATAATCAATAAATTAATTAATAATATTTAAATTATTGACTATTTATTTAAATAATCAGTTAATTATGTTATAATTACTCAACTAATTAATAATGTTTTACTTAATTAATTAATTATATAATAAAATTGTTAGAAAATTATATAGGTGTTAATTGTCTGGTAACAAGAAAAAGAAAATAACATGCACCGTTGTGACTTCTTAAAGAATTGTTAATTAATTATTAATTAAGCTTATTAATTTATAATTAATAATGATTAATATATAATTAATTAATTGATGTATTAAAATATAACTAATTGATTTAGTAGTACGTATTAATATTTAGTATATATGTTACTCGTGACCTACATTATTAATTCTTAATTATTATTAATTATTATATTGTAATATTCCTATATATATATATAACTAACTAGTCACGCATGTGATTTAGTATTCACAAGCATGACTGCCATGCACGGTTGTGAATTATATAATTTTATAGCTTTATTCAATAAATAATTAATTATTAATTAAAATATTTTTAATTAGTTTATTAATTATAACTTAATTAATTGATTAGTTAATTATGATATATTTAACACATATAAAAAAGCATACTTAATTTATTAAAATATAATTAATTAATTACCTCTTAATTGTTGCCTATAATTGTCAATTAATTAATTTTGATATAATTAATGGTAATTAGAATATAATAAATTAATTGATTTGTTAAAATATACTTTATTTATAAATTAATTATTAATCATTAACTGTTAAGTTTATTCAGTTATAATTAACAATGATTAACATATTATTAATTAATTGATGTATATATAAAATAAATAAATAGATTAATTAAAATAAAATTTATTTATAAATTAATTATTAATCATTAACTATTAAGCTTATTTAGTTACAATTAATAATGATTAATATATAAGTAATTAATTGATGTATATATATATAGGTAAGTAGTTACGCTTGTTACTTAATATTCACAGGCGTGATTACTATGCACGGTTGTGACTTCTTAAGTCATAGGCGTGACTACTTACTTATATATATATATATACATCAATTACTTAATTAATTAATTAATATTTGGTTTTAATTAACACCTATATGATGTTATAACGTCTTTTATTAAATACTTAATTAATTAATTAAAATATTATTAATTTTTAATTAATTTTGTTGAAATTAATAATAATTAAGATATAATAAATTAACTTATTTATTTAAATATAATTTATTTATAAATTAATTATCCATGATTAACTGTTAATTATATTAAGTTATAATTAATCATAATTTATATATTATTAATTCATTGATGCATTAAAATATAATTAATTGATTAAGTAGTACATGTTGCATTATTAATTGCTAATTATTATATACAAATATTCAGTAGATATATAGCCTAAGTACTCCCACCTATATTATATATGTTTACACTCTCGCTGTCAAGATTGTGTAATTCCAGCTGATTCTTTGCTGTCATAATCGTGCTTGTACACGATCGTGCTTTTCTCGATATCTTCTCAATGTTACTATCATGCTTGTGCATAATCGTGCAAATCCTCTAACAGTTACTTTGTCACGATCTCTTTGTTCTTCCTCTCTTTTGCTTAATCTACAATTTCTAACTTATGTTTTCACTATTTCCTCTTCATTTTTACTTCCATTTTACCTCAACTCATTCCAATACAAATAAAAATCTATAACTTATTTAATTTGAAATTAATCTAAAATTCATAAAAATAATTATAGTCAATGATTAATAATTACTAGATTAGTAAAACTTTATTGAATATAATTAAATATAATTTATATATAATAAATTTACTAATTAAATTATTATAATTAATAGATTGATTACTTATTATTATTAAGTTAATTAAGTGTAAATTCAATGGCCTAAATTAAGTGTCACTATGGCAAAGATATTTTTTATTTAATATATTTGAGGTATAGTTTATTAATTAATTTTGATACAATTAATAATAATTAAAATATAATAAATTCATTGATTTATTAAAGTATTATTTATCATTAACTGTTAAGTTTATTCAGTTATAATTCAAAATTATTAATATCTAATTAATTAATTGATGTATTAAAATATAATTAATAAATTAAGTAGTTAATGTTAATATTTATTGTATATGTTAGTCATAACCCTGCATTATTAATTATTAATTATTATATACTAATATTCAGTATAAATATAACGCTTCAAATGTTAAGTAGTCAGGCATGTGACTTAATAGTCATAGGCGTGACTGTCATGCATATTATTTGGCTTTTCTTGTTAGTAGTTAATTAATACTAATATGATGTTATAACATCTTTTATTAAATAGTTAGTTAATTAATTAAAATATTATTAGTTTGTTGATTAATTATAATATAATATAATTGATTAATTAATTATAATATACTTAACATGTATAAAATATAATTAATTAACTTTGAGATTAATAATAAGTAAGATATAATAAATTAACTTATTTATTCAAATATAATTTATTTATAAATTAATTATCCATGATTAACTGTTAATTTTATTCAGTTATAATTAATCATAATTTATATATAATTAATTAATTGATGCATTAAAATATAATTAATTGATTAAATAGTACATGCTAATATTTAGTATAAATATTACTCATGACCTGCATTATTAATTGTTAATTATTATTAACTGTTATATACTAATATTCAGTATATATATTTATACCTTCTCAGTATATACATAGCTTAAATACCCCTGCCTGTATTATATATCTTTACATTATCGCTTCGGTATCACAATCGTGCTTGTGTATAATCGTGTTTTTCCCGATATCTCCTCAATGTCACGATCATGCTTGTGCACGATCGTACAAATCCTATGAGGGTTACTCTCTGTACGATCGTGCAGCTCTTCTAAACATCCCTCTTTTATCTTCCTCTCTTTTGCTTAATTTACGATTTCTAACTTATTTCTTCACCATTTCCTCTGCATTTTTACTTCCATTGCACCTCAACTCATTCCAATACAAGTCAAAATCTATCACTGATTTAATTTGAAATTAATCTAAAATTTATAAAAATAATTACACTTAGTGATTAATAATTACTAGATAAATAAAACTTTATTAAATATAATTAAATATAATTTATATATAATTAATTTAATAATTAATTTATAATTAGTGGATTGATTACTTATTATTATTAAGTTAATTAAATGTAAATTTATAGGTGTTAATTAAATGTCACTCTAACAAAGATATTTTTTATTTCTTAATTAAATATATTTAAGGTATAGTTAATTAATTAATTTTGATATAATTAATAATAATTAAAATGAAATGAATTCATTGATTATTAAATTATACTTTATTTATAAATTAATTATTTATCATTAACTGTTAAGTTAATTCAGTTATAATAAATAATAATTAATATATAATTAATAATTTGGTGTATTAAAATATAATTAATAGATTAAATAGTCAATATTAATATTTAATATATATGTTAGTCATGACCCTGCATTATTAGTTGTTAATTATTATTAATTATTATATACTAATATTCAGTATATATGTACCTCTTCAAATGTTAAGTAATCATATCATCAATTAGTTTTAGGAATATGCTATTTTATATTCACAAATTATAACTTAATCAAATAACTTCATCAAATGCACACTTTTCACACAACACAAGAGAAGAAGACCAAAAAGCATATTTAGATTAAATTAGTACGTGGATGTAAATATTTAGAAACTATTAACAAAAACAATTATTTATTTCTGACACACCAATAATCCCTACATATATAACACATCAATGAAACGTTATCAATTAAACATAAACGTTCAACTACAAAAACATGAAATACTACATTAACATCAAAACCTACAGTTATATAATAAAGTGAAACTATTCAAGAAACAAAAGTTTCTGCTCATAAATTAAACATTCACATAATGCTTATATTAAATATTATTTTTCTTCTTCTTAACATTGGCACATTATACCCATCCTTCTCTTTACTTACCTTTTTCTTCTTCATAGCATCCTCTTTATCAACAATTCCATTTACAACATCCGACTTCTCAACCATCTCCAGAGCCTTGAATTTTGTCTTCTTTTTCTTCTTCTTTTTTCTTTGGGAGAACATTCTTAAATAGACTTAATAATATTCAATAATCAACAATAACGTGAACTTAAGAAAAAAATGGCATAACATGAACTGTCACAATAATACCTTAATAGTTAAACTAAAATTATACTTAACCAAGACTAAAAACACTAAATCATAAAAACACAAACACCAAAAAAGCAAATTAATAATAACAATAAGTTATTTTCTCATTTAATAATTAAAGATGTTAAAAGATCAATTCAACGAATATAATCTAAGATTTTAAAACTCATAATAATTCGTAAACAACATATTCTTCACATGCATAACCATAATTAGCAAGTACCTCAACTGAAAGATCATTAATAAGTGTGATAGACACTCACTCCATTTTCCATTCTTTCAAGCACGTAAAGGTCACAAATATTCACTCTCATTTCATGTTAAACATCAACTATAAGATTGCTAGCTAATCCAATCTTCACTACTAAATATCTAACACAAACATTAATCCGAAGGTCCTTATTTTGGTTGTAATGAGGCCAAGAGCAAGGTAAGGAAAACATAAAATTCGACTTTGAACCAAAGGACTAATTAAGCATTTAAAATGATACAAACCAACAAAATATAAAACATTGAATTCTTTCTTTTGAACTTCAAAGATAACCCTACCAATCTCCTTCACTTTTTTGATCTCCCCTTTCCCTTCATTTTCTTTTTTCTCTGCCTCTTTTTCTTTTTTGTGAATGACATTTTCTCCTTCCCTTTTTCCTTCTCCCTTTTTCCCCCTTTTTCTCTTTCTTCTTCAGTTGATATGATTTGCTTTTTCTCCCAATATGTAACAATATATATACCTTTTAAATGCACAACTTGCCCTTACGAAGATTTAAACTATGATCTTACTCCTTTTTATGATGATTTCCTTTCTTTTCCTAATATATAACAACATATATACCTTTTAAATGCTTAACTTGCCCTTACGGTGGGTGAAATCAAAATAGATAAACAATAAAGGCCAAAACTCGTGTTTTAGGTTTTAACCAAAAAAAGGTTCCATGCAAGCTCAAAGGGGCTCACTAAGGATAATATCATGGTGTCTTCTTAAGC
The DNA here is from genome assembly GCA_025531925.1 of Erythroxylum plowmanianum. NCBI lineage: Eukaryota > Viridiplantae > Streptophyta > Magnoliopsida > Malpighiales > Erythroxylaceae > Erythroxylum > Erythroxylum plowmanianum. Next base: position 5,370 of record JANVCQ010062631.1, read on the forward strand.
TCTTAAGTTAAATCCTAAACGACTTCATCACTTTAATGTTTGCTTAAGATCATGTATCTCGACTAGTATTCGCAAGCAAGTTCTAGGTTTGTTTAATCATAAAAGAACACTCTCAAGAAGGACTTTTAATTGGTCTCAAACCCTCATCGAAGAAAAGTCTCATTCATCTATCATAACAAGCTTATATCTTTTCAATTAAAATCCACGTCAATCAACTTTTGCGTGCAAATATATTTATTCACTTATATTATGCATTTATAATCCCTATTAAGGTCAGTAAATAATCAGACATCTTTAACTATTAAACACAAAAACACAAAATGTACCACAATCATAGTAAACATCATAGGAAATTAAATGAAAGATCTAAAATGCAAACAACATTAATCAACACAAACAATAAAACTAGGAATAGATAGAAATACAATATTAAAATGAAGGTGGATGCTTTCTCGAGCGAGGATTAAAATTCTCTAGAAAATCCCTTATCTCCATAATATTTGCCTCAATCTTGTCCAATCTGTGAGATCCTACATCGGTTGGAAAGGGGAACGAATTACGCTTTATAAGGGTACCGATACCTCTCCCTTACAGACGAGTTTTTTTATGGCCTAATGCACCGGATCTCATCAAAACTTTGAGGTTAAATGTGCTTGGGTGAGAGTAGTACTAGGATGGGTGACCTCCTGGAAAGGCCTTGGGAAAAGCAAAACCGTGTGGGTTTGACTAGGCCAAGGCCCAAAGCGGACAATATCTGTAAGTGGGTGATCTGGGATGTTACAGGTGGTATCAGAGCCGGTACCCGAACTGTTATGCCAATTAGGCTGGGCCTTAAGGGGGTGAAGAGTGTGAGATCCCACATCGGTTGGAGAGGGAACGAAGTACGCCTTATAAGGGTACGGATACCTCTCCCTTACAGACGCATTTTTCATAGCCTAATACACCGGATCCCATTAGAATTCCGAGGTTAAATGTGCTTGGGTGAGAGTAGTTCTAGGATAGGTGACCTCCTAGGAAGGCCTTAAGAAAAGCAAAACCATGAGGGCTTGGCTGGGCCAAGACCCAAAGTGGATAATATCTGTAAGCGGGTGATCTGGGCTATTACAGGGCTATTACAGTGGTATGGGTGACCTCCTGGGAAGGCCTTGAGAAAAAGCAAAACCGTGAGGGCTTGGCTAGGCCAAGGCCGAAAATGGACAATATTTGTAAGCGGGTGAGCTGAGATGTTACAGGTGGTATCAGAGCGGGTACCCGAACCGTTATACCAACTAAGCTGGGCTCTAAAGAGGGCTGGGCCCTAATGGGGGAGGAGAGTGTGAGATCCCACATTGGTTGGGGAGGGAACGAAGTACGCCTTATAAGGGTACGAATATCTCTCTTTTACATATGCGTTTTCCATAGCCTAATGCACCAGATCCTATCAAAACTCCGAGGTTAAATGTTCTTGGGCGAGAGTAGTTCTAGGATGGGTGACCTCCTAGGACAGCCATAGAAAAGCAAAACCGTGAGGGGTTGGCTGGGCCAAGGCCCAAAGCGAATAATATCTGTAAGCGGGTAATTTGGGTTATTACAGTGGTATCAGAGCCAGTACCCGAATCGTTGTGCCAGCTAGGCTTGACTCCAAAGAAGGTTGGGCCCTAAGGGGGTTGAAAGTGTGAGATCCCACATCGGTTGGAGAGGGGAACGAAATACACCTTATAAGGATATCGATACCACTCCCTTACAGACGCGCTTGCCATAGCTTAATGCACCGGATCCCATCAGAACTTCGAGCTTAAATGTGCTTGGGCGAGAGTAGTACTAGGATGGGTAACCTCTTGGGAAGACCTTGGGAAAAGCAAGACTGTGAGGGCTTGGTTGGGCTAAGGCCCAAAGCAGGCAATATCTGTAAGCGGGTGACCTGGGCTATTACACAATCTCTCACTCGTACGCTGTTCAAGTACAATAAGTTGATTAGTTAATGATTGATATTCCACAGAATTAGGTGCAATGTTAAACAACATACCTTCATGTGGTAAAGCATTATCCCCATGATTGATATTCCATAGAATTAGGTGCAATGTTAAACAACATACCTTCATGTGGTAAAGCATTATCCCCTTATGTACCTTCACCTACTTCGCCCCGACTGCGCTTACTACTTGAAGCTTTCGCTGTCTCGTCACTAACAACAATATAACAATCACCTTGCCACCTGGCAATCTTCATGGACACGAAGGACTAAAAGTTTAAACTACAATTCCCTGAAACTAACTGCATACTTGTTCTCTCACTCAGCAAAACAAAATATTCTACAATTTAGGTAATAAATTCCCCAACAACTTTTTTCCAGCTCTAACTTTAGCCACATCCATCATATGCACACTTAACCACACACCAGCATTAAAGTGTTTAGCATGCACCATGCACCATGCACCGTACACCACAACACAAACAATTCAGCTTTAGAAACTACACCTTGGCTATCTCCTCTACCAAATACTGTAAAAGTTAAAAACCTATGAAGATAGCATAAGCTAGGGTCCACTAAAGCAGACAATTTAGACCTACTTGGAGAGAAAATGTTAATTGAGTTTGTAATTTCATTCTAAAATTCTTTAGGACTAAATTCATCATGATAGCCATATAAATCACTATATGGAACTTCGAATATATCATTCAAATCATTTAAAGCAAGTGTATATGTCTTATTCATTAATCTAGATATCAAATTAATCATGATGCCATCTTCGTTACAAATTAAATGTAAAGTTATCAAAAATTCTAAAGTTAATTCAACATATGAAATTTTTTTCCAAATTTTGCAAATTTGTCCCATCCTATGTTATGTAACAGTTCATTAACTAGATTTGCAATTCCTAATTCAGTTATAGCTCCTTGATCAATAAATCTATTCTTCATAATTAGACGATCTTTAAAAGTTGCATACCTTAATTGGCTCTCAGTAGTGTTAAATTCAAGGCAAGGATTACCTAAAACAGGGACATCCTTCGCTTTAGAAGATAAAGATGCTCTGAATCTCACATGAGGCATAATCTAAGTAAAAATCAAGAATCAAAATATTTTCATAAATCTCAAACCACACGGAACAATTTATTACTTAATTGAATTTAGAGCACCTAAATATAAAAGGCAAACAAGAAATCCTAGAGTAATATGAATCCGACATTGTCATAGAATGAACAAACATTCGGCTTAAATATACATCCTTTAATAAATAATAATAAAGTAAAAGATAAAAACAAAAAAGATTAAATAATGTTTTATGTTATCAGTCATATACTATATCAAATTTTTTTTTATATACTATCAAACTTGAATTATTTAATAATGAATCTACAATTCATTGAAAACTAAAGTTATTTTTATTCTTTCCATTTATTTAACAAAAACCAAACAATTAAACACAATCCTCACAATTTAACAATTGCTTAATACAAAACAAAGCAATAGAAAATAGCCAAATCAAAGCAAATTCTTAACCTAATACAATTCTTAACTGGATATAAAAACTAAAAGGAATCAACCAAATTGGATGATAAACATAAACAATCTATTATATCTTATATCAAATTAAAGCCATAAAAATGAAATAGTTAACAATACAAAAAGAATATACATGAAGAACAAAACATTGACCCATATCAAAATAAGATATCAAATTAATACATTTTACTAAAGGCTTCAAAATATGTTTAACGATATAAAAGATTACCTGTAATTATAAGTACCTTCCAACGGAGACCACGACACAAAGCATGACGGCGATAGCGACAGATGACAATACTGAAGAGGCAAAGATGACGACAACGATCCAACTCATGATTTGCACTTGACGGAGATTCGAACAATTGGATTTTTCACCAAAAAAACACGAAGAAGAAGATGACAAAATGGGCATAGGTTGAAACGGGCATGATTTCAAAATTAGGTTAAAGATTGTAAAATCAGTCACGGGTGTGACTTTATAAATCACACCCAATAATTTTTTTGTGCTTAGCTAATTCAGTCACGTCACGAGCATGCATTTTTTTTCTTATTTTAATTAATTGAAAAATTTTTAAATTAATTTTTCTCAGTCACTGACGTGACTTAATAAGTCACACCCATGACTCATCACAATATAGATTTCCTAAATTATTTAATTTTTTTCATTCCAAAATTTTACAAACTCATTTTAATAATTCATTTTTAATATTCTAACTTATATATTTTAATAATTCTATTGTAATTCCTTTCTTAATATAAAATTTAAAAATTTATATTATGTTTTTATTTATTATTATTAACTATAAACTATTATATGGATGGTTGTGACTAAACAACCATGCATTTTTTTATTATTTACTAAATATTATTAATTAAATATTGATTAATTGTTATTTGATTATTAATTATGGTATTATTCATCATTCTCTCTATTTTTTATAATCTCCTTATCAAGTAAGATGTATGGAAGTATATAGTTAATAATAACAATAATTAATAATTAATTAATCAATTAATAAAACATGTAATAATTTATAATTGATAATAAAATAAAATAAATAAATAAATAATATTTAATAATGAATAATACCATAAATAATAGTCAAATAACATTTAATCAATAATTGATTAATACTTAATTAATTAATAAAGACTTAACATATATTCTTATTCAAATGGGTAAGAGAAACCTGGGTAGATTAATTTACTAAGTACATTGTTAACAACAAAAATGAAGGAAAAGAATTTAAGAAGATTGTATGCCATGGGTGTGACATGTTAAGTCACCCCTGTGACACCTTTTCACGGAAGTAACTTAACATGCCATGCTCATATATATATATATATATATATATATATCAAATATTAATATTAACTATTTAATCTATTAATTATATTTTAATACATCAATCAATTAGCTATATATTAATTATTTTTAATTATAACTGAATAAACT
>JANVCQ010062678.1:0-10312 GCA_025531925.1 Erythroxylum plowmanianum
TTGTTCTTTACTCATGACTAATCACCAAAATTTCTTATTTCTAGTTCTAACTTCTAAGAAACGTTTGGGGTCCAACATTTATCTTCTACGTCAAGCTCTACTTCTTGTATTTTTAGTGAACTAAGAAATTCATCTAGCTTAAGCTTACTTAAATCCTTGGCCTCTTGTATTGTCGTTACTTTGGGTCTCCATCTTTTTGGAAGACTCCTAAAAATCTTTATGATATGATCTTGATTATCGTAGATTCTCCCTAGAGCTTTAAGTCCATTAACAATTGTTTGGAATCGTCCAAACATCTAATCAATAGTCTCATCATCTTTCATCTTGACCAACTCATACTGATGAACAAGAATACTAATCTTGGACTTTTTCACCTGAATTGTGTCTTTATGTGCAATAGCTAATGTGTCCCACATTTTCTTTGTAGATTCGCATCCATGAACCTTATTATATTCACTTCTGCCTAGAGCACATCTTAAAAAGAACTTGGCCTTTAAGTTTAACTAAAATAGAGCTTTTTAATCAGCTGGCCATTTTTCACGAGAGATGCTATTGCCTTCATCATCTGTTAGTGTATATGGACCATTCTCAATGATATCCCAAGGATAAATATGTGTGGATTCTATAAAGAGTCGAATCATGTCCTTCCAATAATGATAATTTTCACCATTGAATGCAAGAGGTCTTGTGATCGAGGCACCTTCAGCTATAAAAACATATGATTCAGTCATGGATCTTTGTCCTCACTTTGTAACAGTGTTGCTTGGAAACCTTGCTCTGATACCAACTAAAGTAAATCATTTGTTAATATAGGAATCACATATAATATATAAAATACACAAGAATGGGGGTTGAATTGTGTAAAATTTTCAAAGATATTAATGTTTGGAAATTTTTTGAATTTCTTTACAAATTTAGATGATCACAAAAACAATTCACTTAAGTCGATGAGTAATGCAACCACAAAAATTATTATCTACTCTTTTAACAATAAGAAAATTAAAAGATAAAGGTTAGAGAATAGATGTCGCTATTTTATACTGGTTCATCCTTAACCTTGGGCTACATCAAGTCCTCAAAGTTTTTCTAAGATTTCACTATACTCTTCAACTTTACAGGTATTCTTTCTACACTTGCAGAGCTTCTTCAGGTCTCTCTCACAAAATATTCTTTATCTATTTTCTTAACCTCTCTAGGCTTTAGCCTTTGTTTCTCTTGGAAAGATATTGTTTGAGCTTCATGTTATAGATGTATTCGCTCTCTTTCTTTCACACTTGAGTATAGAGTTCTCTAAGTATTGTACAATCAGATTTTCTCTCTTATAAAAATGTTATTTTTTTATGACTATACCTAGTATTTATAGCCTAAATCTTCAACTGTCTTCTTGAGAAACTGCTTCTTGAATCTTCTAGAAAGCTTTATTAGTTGAGTCCTGTAACTAACTCCAACTAAGTAACTGATTGATGTTCTAGAATAGTTACCATTTGCATCGTCTGGTACTATACTTCTTCTGGTGGTGTGCTTTTTCTAGTGTCATGCTTCTTCTGGTGTCATGCTTCTTCTGGTGTTGCTCGTGTATCTTCTAGGTTTGACCTTCTATATCTTCTAGGTTTGACCTTCTGTATCTTCTAGATTTGACTTTGTGTCACTTACATTTTTCTGTGCACTGAACAAACTCAATAAAAAAATTCACACACTTCTAAAATTATTATTATTTAATTGCCATTAAAATTAATAGAAGTGAAGTCTTCTTGACTTATCATGTAATCTTGCTATAGTCACATCAAGTTTTTGGTGGTTAGATAGTGAAGCCTCTAATCAAATTTCCTCCATAATGCAAGGGTTCGTACATAGGAGAAAGTCAAATAAAAAGGAGGAAAAACTTATGGTGGGTAATAATAAAGAAGATTTTGTAAAGTTTGTAGGGAATGTATGTTTGGACCTCGATACTAGATTTGTTCCTTTATTGCATGATAAATTTTATATACCATCTTTTAGAAAAAAATTTAATCTATGTATCTATTTTAGATAAGGAAGGTTATAGTTTTGTTATTGATGATTTTGGTGTAAAGTTATCCTTCAATGCAAAATATATTGGTAATGCCTTCTTGTCATATGGGTTATATAGAATGTGTCTTGTCTCTCACGAGATGTATGCTTTGTAAGGCCCCCAACATCAAAATGTAACACCCCATATACGGAACCTGCAACCGTTCGTATACATGGTAACCAAATTCTTATACAAACAATCATGACATACATTTCCATTCATTTATAGGGACTTTATCACACATTTTTCTATTTAATGCTACACGTATACATAGTACAAAATTTCATATCATTTAACTTTATCAATGAAAATTAGAATTACATCTTTATATTTACATGTTAATCCAAAAGGAAAACATATTTCCTTTATTACATATACAACCATTCTTTAATCAAAAGACATATTTAAAAGTACTTTTACTCCTAGCTGTTGGCCTTGGTCCCTGTAGAAATTCCCTGTACCTCACTCCTATAACCTGGACCTACATGGATTAGCACCCATGCTAAGCTTAAAAGCTTAATAGGGAAGACACTTAGTTTGGATGATCACTCACTGCAGTCATACGCCAAGCACACGCATTCAAAAATATCACAATTCACATACCATAAATTCACATTTATGAACCAAACATTGATATTCGAACCTCATGTAAACAATGATGACATACTTAAGCAAAGTACTTAATGCAAATATGCTTCAACATATTATCCATATATCAAAAATCCACATTTATAAGCTAAATATTGATATTCAATGATCATTGATACCAATGATCAATACAAATGCAAATGCTCACCAAAACCAATTATTTATGTTGTCATGCTATATTTCTTATTTATAACCATTTACTGTGTTAGGCCTGAACATTCCCGTGGGTGTATATAATGAGAGTTGTGGATATCCGAAGATATCAAAATTGTGGATACTCGAAGTATCAAACTATGGATACCCGAAGGCATCAAACTATGGAGACATTATAGTCTCAAAATAAAGATACCATTGGTGTCAAACTGTAGCAGCTACATTGTATCCTTATAGGCATGCTTATCTATCCACCACCAAGATAATAAAGCAAGAACTATAATATTTTCTTTAGCCATTTTCCAAATTCACAATTCATATATTGATAAGTCATATGATATATATTTCAAGTCATAAAATATGTATCTATGTTTATACATGCAATCCATAACTTACCACCATTAGAAGGGTGTCAAAATCATACTTCTATAATCATGCTATACATATATGAGTGATAAATATGGATACAAATCATTTATGTACATGTAAGTTTTCTTTGGAATACATTATGCTCAATCTTAAATTCCAATGTTCAATCACCCAATTCACATATGGTAAGTCCTATTTCATTTATTTCTAGGTGTTTTCAAAGTTTCATAACATTCAAAAAGGTTCTCATATGATTCATTAAAAATCATAAACAAAAATAAAATAGTGGAATTTCCTTCCCGTCATGTCCCCTGCCTAGAATTCATACCTCCACTCATTACGAAATTTTCATATACAAAATGTTCAAATTAGGGGTTAGGGTCTTCTGGACATTTGTTTCCATATGTCTCTAGTTTCAAAAGAACTAAAAATCAAGCCATTTGTACCTTTAAAACATGATATACAGACAAAACATAACAAGCTGCTCCAAAATAGAGGTAGCATCGAGTCATCATTTTCTATGTCAAATTACAATATCATAAAGCTAGAATTAAGTTAGAGTTTCTTCTACAGATTTCTAGTTATATATCTTATTTTCTTATAAAATTGAAATCACCTAATTCAAAGGTACTTAGGCTCATTTATGACTTAAACAATGTGATTGGTTCAAACGAACTTAAGACAAAATTCCACTATACGATATTCTCTTGTTATATACAACCATTTCCATCAAAGTAACACCAAAATAACACCAAAAATCATCCTAGAAACCATTTGATATCCAAATGAATCTTTATATCCATTCAAACATACACACAAAAAGGAATTAAACAAAGTGTAGTCCCAAACCTTAAAATTGGCAAAGTAGTTCTTTTAATGCTTTTCCTTCCCTTCCTCTTTGGCTTTGCTTGAATCACCAAACAAAAAATGATGGGATGAAGAAGGTGAAATGGAGAGGATAAAATTTTGAAGTTAATCCATCAAAGTGTCATCCATCTCCCCTCTCTGTATGCCTTTTCATGAATTTTCTAGTTTTAGACACATGTTTCAATCTCATTCGACCATAGGTTACAATCCTGTTGGACCATGTGTTACAATCCCATTGGACCATATGTTACAATCCCATTAGATAACAGATTACAATTATATTGGACCATATGTTACAATTCTATTAGACCATATGTTACAATTTTTTTGGACACACATAAGTTTTAATCGTAGTGGTCTCACATGCTTTAATCCAATTGGTCCATGTGTTATTTTTAGAAAAATTGGATATTGGTCCTTCTTATTCCTTTAATTACGATGTTGGCCTTTGATCTTATCAATTAATTTCATTCTCCTATGTCTTAATTTTTAAATTTTATAAATTTCATGAAGTTTGGTTAATTATATCAGGAGTTATAGCCAAAAAACCACAGGTTGTTTGAAAACAAGGACAACAACCAGAACTCAACTTCAAGTCAAAATTCAAAAATCTTAGAGGCATAATCAAATTTCATTTCCTTCATCTAGACCTTGTCTCTAGTTTAATCTAAAATTGTAATTATCCAATTTTAAGGTCTATTATCCAAGATATGGCCAAATTGTAGAAGTATGTTCAATGGAATCTATCCATTCAGCGAGGTACACATACCAAATCAACCAACTTTGGTCTTATCATACAAGAGCAACACAAAAATGAATCCAGTTCAACCAAAAACATCCCATTTTCTTATGGAATACTTATGTTATCAATTCCACTCACATCATGCTCATAATGCAAGAAAACATATCAAAAATTTCCATACATATTTCACGTCTAAATATGTATGTCCATGTCGAAGTGAATAAATTATCCATTTACCTATGTCTTTTACATTAGGTATCATTATGTCTCTTACTATACTTAGATGTACTTAATTTGTTATGTTCATTTCTTAATACACCATAGACATGCTATAATACTTCTGGGATATATGTTGTGGCCTTACATATTTCTTCATATATTGTTGAACAAGTTACTAGGGAAAGGCCTCTAATAAAGGATAAGTCCTGCATGTTGTGACATAAAAGATTGGACACATTCTAGAGATAGAGCTGAGAGATTGATTAATGAAAACATTCTCCCAATTTAGATTTTGATGACTTGGAAACATGTGTTGCTACTGTAGGGGTAAGTTGACCAAAATGAAGAAAAAGGGGTCAACTTGTGCTCCTAGCTTGTTAGATCTTATACATACAGATATTTGTGGACCTTATATAGCTACATTGTGCAATTCTAGATATTTTCTAATGTTTATTGATGATTATTCCCATTATGGTTATGTGTTCTTATTTAAAGAAAACTCTAAAATTGTTCATAAATTCAAGATCTTTAAGGCTAAAGCTGAGAACCAATTAGGAACGTCAATCAAGATTCCTGGATCTGACCGTGGAGGAGAATATTATGACAAACATGAGGTTTTAGGACAAGAAAAGGGTATGTTTTCCAAATATGTGGAATTATATGCAACAATGGCCCAGTTCATTATGCCAGGTAGTTTTAAGCAAAATGGTATGGGTAAAAGGCATAATCGCACCCTAAAGGACATGATAAGGTCAATGCAGAGCAAGACTAACCTACTTGATTACCTATAGGGTGAAGCCCTCAAGATTACATTGTATATACTCAATAGAGTCCCTAGAAAATCAGTATCAAAGACGTCTTTTAAGATCTATAAAAGGGTGGAAGCCTAGCCTTGCCTATATTTGTGTATGGGGCTTCCCTTCTAAAGTACAATTGTATAATCCTTTTGAAAACAAATTTCATACTCGTTCCACTCATTTCTATTTTGTAGGATATCATCATCATTCTAAGTTCTATAGATTTTACTGTATAGAAGGAGGTCTAGAATAGTGGAGTTATAAACAACTAAGTTTCTGGAAAATAATGTCAATGATAAGGGTGGTCCTTCTTACCCTTTATATGAAAACAGGGTGGATACAACAGTTATTTCGTATCCGTCAGTCATATAGACTGATTTAGTGGATCGAGGTTTTGGCACCATACCAGCATAGGAACAAGAACTATACCTGGATAGAATGAGGTTCCTAAGGTACAAGAATTAGTTCATTTGAGATAATCCAAAGTAAGAAGACCTGCAATTTCATTTAATTACATAATCTATTTAGGGGAACAAGACTATGATATTGGACAGGTCTTTAATTTAGTTACTTTTTTAGAAGCTATTTTTGGACCTTATTCAGATTTATGATAGGATGCAATGAAAGATGAGATGCAATTTATGATGCACAATAAGGTATGGGAGCTTATTGATTTCCCTTAGAATTGCAAACATATCAGTTGTAAATAGCTTTTCAAGACCAAAAAGGACTCTCATGGTAAAGTTGAGTGGTTTAAGGCTCGGTTGGTTACTAGAGGATTCACTCAGAGAGAAGGAATTTACTTTAATGTCAACTTCTCTCCATTATGCTCTAAGGATGCATTTAGAGTGATCATGAAAATAGTAGCTCATTATGATATGGAGCTACATCAGATAGATAGAATGGAGATCTTTGTGAAGAGGTCTATACAGAATAACCTAAAGAATTTCAGGATCATAAAAATACATATAAGGTTTGCAAACAAAGAAAATCAATATCTGGTTCAAAACGAGCTTCTAGACAATGGTACATTATGTTTGATGAGATTGTTACCTCTTTTAACGTTGTGGAAAATAAAGTTGAAAGATGCATGTACTACAAGATAAGGGGGAGGAAAGTTGTCTTTCTACTTTTGTATGTGGGCGATATCTTGATTGCATCAAATTACTTGACCATCTTACATGAGGTTAAGTAGCTTTTGGCCAAGCATTTTCACAAGAAAGGCCTTAGAGAAACATCTTTCATCCTAAGTATTTAGATTCACAGGGACAAGTCTCGACCCTCATTAGGTCTCTCATAAAACACATACATTGAGCGACTACTGCAAAGGTTTAACATAGCTGATTGTAAACCTATTGTAGCACCTATTTCTCATTGTAAGAGATTATCTTTAACGCAATGTCCAAAGAATGACGTTGAGAGAGAGGCTATGAAAATTTTACCTTATTTTAGTACAGTTGAAAGCCTGATGTATGCCTAGGTGTGCACTAAACCAAAAATTGCACTTGCTGTTAGACTATTGGGTAGATATCTAGCCAACTTGGGAATTGACCACTGTCATGCAGCCAAGTGAGTGATGAGATATTTAAAGGGAATGAATGATTATAAGTTGACATACAAAAAAGTTGACAATTTCAATTTCATAAGATATATAGATTCAGATTTTGCTATGCGTTCAGATAATAGAAAGTCTACTTAAAGTTAAATCTTTATGTTAGCAAATGATGCAGTATCACGGAACAGTGTCAAGTAGACGTTAGTGACTCCCTCGACTATGCATGTAGAGTTTGTAACATATTATGGAGCTTCTATGGAAGTAGTTTGGCCCAAAAACTTGATTTATGAATTATCTGTAGTTGATTCAATAGCTAGACTCATTATTTTGATAATATTTTTGTTGTACTATTGAGTAACAGCAATAAGAATATCACTGAGTTTAAGAATTTAAAGTTTAAGTATTTGACCATTAAAGAGTTCATACAAAATTGTGACATTGAGGTGGAGCATTTGAGGAATAAGGACATGCTTGCTAATCCTTTAACTAAAGGATTTCACCCACATATTCTTGAGTGACACATATATAGTATGGGTCTATTGAAGTTTTTAGACACTATTAGATAGTGATCATTATGTTAACTTCTTGTACATTTGTATATTTTTCATGTATTATGACTATATTTCTTTGAATAAAGACAATCATCATTTTATTCTCAGCCATACATATTGTTATGTTATATATATTGCCATAATACAAGTGAAACTCTTAAGATTTGTGTTGAGCTTAAGCATATTAAAAAGTCATTAGGCATATATATACAGGTGCCCTTGAACCAATATCATTAGAGCACACACACATACAAAAGGGGATATAAGTGTTTAATCCCATAAATGGTTCTCTAATATAGTTTAGCATTTAATGAGAGAAATAGAATACAAATTTCTGTAATGTCATTTTACATCAAATTCAAAGAAATTTGAGACCTACAAATGGAAAGATGATACATTTCAGATCATACAGTTATCAGCCTAATTTACACATTAATTTTTTTTCATTCATATTAATAGGGTATTAGATATATGTGATTGTATAAGATCTGTGTTGAACATGACACACGCATTTGATATTTTTGGGCATCTAAAGCCTTACGAGATAGAATGATGGACTTTTGTTATCTTTGGATCAAATGTTTTTAAAACTTGGTCTGTTGAACCCCGAACTTTTCATAGAAGACTAGAACTAATAAATGAGAAATGTGGATAAATTCATATTTTTGTTTTGGTGCTTTTAGTGAATAAGAGATTTCCAAAATGGGAAGAATTAAGGTGAAAGTTAGAAGTAGAATGAAAGCTAAAATGAAGTTGAATTGTGTAGTAAGTTGATGAAGAATGTGTACATATATTTATGTCCTATTATTGGTGTTCATGATTAGTCATGGACTATAATTTTCTTTATAGATGATATTGATTGAAAATGAAGTTGAGAATGAGGAGTAAATGAAGTAGAAAAGGGTGATCTTAGTATGAATTTTGTTAAAGAAAGATTATGAAACAAAAAATGGGTGGTTGATCTGGAAAATATTCACAGAGTATGTTTCAGTATTTTAGCCACAACTTTTTCTCTAGTTATCCAAACGAGATGATTGTTAATTCTGATTAAACTAGAAACATATGGCTATATTTCTTCTGCAGACATTGAATTTACATTCTGTCTTTAAAGATCTCAAAATTTGTCATGAAGTTGAGAACTGAGTGCAGTACATTGGTGGATGAATGTAAAATTCATGTTCTGAATTAGAGGGCAATTCTGGATTATTCTAGGCAGATTCAGACAAAGTTGTCTTCAAAAACTTTTTAGATTTTTCTTTTAGCCGTCCATCTAGATATAGTATGGAATTTTTGGACTTCTAGGCTGAAAGATATGGTTCTTATAATGGGAGATGTATCTTCTATGTTTTACTTCTTCTGCTTTTTGCTTCTTCTGTGTATAGGACGTTCTGTCTATAGGACATTCAACTTCTGGATGGGAGTTGGGTATAGTGTATTGTTTTAGTCTAACAATAGTCTGAATTATTTGGGCCTTAACTTTCAGATTTCTGAATCAAATGGATTGATTTTGGTGTCATTGGAAACTTAAGACAAGGGAGAACATTTTTCTAGAAGAAAGAGTTATGTCAGAATATCCAAGGGTGTTTTTGGAAAGACACTTAAGTATAAAAGATATAAGGCATAAATGGAAGGGAAAATGGGATATTTCTCAATCAGTAAGGGCATAAGTGGAAGAAGAAGTGTTGTCTTGCATTTTAAGAAGAAAGAAGAACGAAAATTGAAGAGAAAAAGAGATAGTGTCATGAAGAAGAGAGAGAAATACGAAGAGAAGGAGAGAAGGAGAGAAAGAAGATAAAACAAGCTAGGTTTTAACTTTTCTTGGTCTTCAAAACATATTTTAGAGTTGTTCAAGAAAGGAAAAAGGAAGTGGAAGAGGAGAGCTTCCCTTTGAGCTAAAGATCTCTTCAATTTTTGAAGAATCAAGGTAAGATCATTTTAGATCTTTTGGATTTCTGGAAAGATTTTAGTCCATGGAGTTTAGAAAATGCTTGTGTTTCAGCATTCTAGAATCAATTTTAGTGATTTTGCGTTGTGGGATTTTCTAATGGAATCCTATTGAATGAAACTCGGTTTGTATTAGGGAACCAAGAGAATCCTACCCAAGAATAAGGAGAAAGACAACCATGACTTGGATTTTTGCAAGAGAACTAGGTGGGTAATGTATTTATAGTTATTGTGTAATTTGGAAAATTCTTGCCTATGTGTGGATATGTGTTAAATTGTTTGAAATTGACTTGTAGAAAATACATGATGATTTTTTATGTTGTCATATTGTGGAAGAAGGATGATATGTTGATATAATTAAATTGTGATTTTGATCAATGATATGCCATTGAATTGTATCATGGCATTTTGATTTGA
>JANVCQ010062689.1:0-10312 GCA_025531925.1 Erythroxylum plowmanianum
TAATTGAAGGAATTTGATAACACTTCCTTCTAGAAAAATGTTCCTCATTGTCTCAATTTTCTAATGACATCAAAATCCTTCAATTTGGTTTGGAAATATGAAAGTCATATCTCAAATTTTTCTGAACTGTTCTTATATTGAAATAATATTCTGTACTTAACTTCCATATGAAAATTGATATTCTTAAAGACTGAATTAAAACTCAATTTCATCAGACAATTTGTAGCCCTATCTCTCCAATTTTCTCCAAATTAAATATCATCTCATTTGGATAACTAGAGAAAAGTTATGGCTAAAACATCAAAGAATACTCAAAGAACATTTTTCACTTATAACTCCATCATTTCACATATAACCCATCTTGTACATAACTATCTTTTCTACTTCATTACAAATTCAAGAATTCTTCTTTTCTTCACACATGAATAATCATCAAAATTTCTCATTTAATATTTCTAACTTCCAAGAAAAGTTTGGGGTCTAACATTCATTCTCAGTTGTCGAACTTCTAAGTGCAACACGTGGCTAGGTGTTTTTTTTCCTCTTGAAGTTGTAGCAATGGATAGAGTTCAATGAGCTTAAAAGGGGAGTAGTTTAATCCATGGTTTAGCTATGATTTTATAAATTCCTAGGTCTAGGATTTGTAATTTGTAGTTGAGCTACTTGATTATAGTTTTAATCAAATGTTGTATATTTGTGCATAGTTTGGATTGGTTTATATAGAACTTTAAACTTAAATATAGGAAGTTTCATATCTGTCTATTTGTAATCTTCTTTATTCTCTCTTATCTTGCATGGTTTTGAGTGATATTGAGTTGATTCTGGATGTCATTTGACCTATTGCATTAGCTGATCCTTCTACTCACACTAAGAGCACTTAACTGGATCTTCAGAAATGGAGACCCGTTGATTAAGATCCTGGAAATAAAGAGTACTTTAAGGATTACCATTTTAAAACTTAGTGATTTTTACTCGCACTAAAATCAATTTTGAACTATGATATCCGAACTCACTTTCAAGAGAATTCCATCACTGTTTAATCACCTGTTTTTCTTCTTTCTATTTTCTATATCCCTAAAATCCAAAAAAATACATTTTACGATTCAATTTAGTTCAATTAATGACTTCAAAAATCAAAACCCCACTTTTTCCCAATCAACTTATATAGCATGGCATATAGGTTAACTTAGGTCCATTTATTTTAGGTTCTAATTAAGTGAACGACCCAGGGTTGGCCCCTATAGTGCAATACTTGGATTATTTTGATTTAACCTTCAAAGGCTTTACGACTAGGTTTGAATCAGTATCCTAGGTTATTTGGTGGTTAGTTTAACTAACAATTGTATCTTGATTAAAAAAACCTAAGGAAAAACTTGGGTTAATTATTAAACCATAATTAATAGTTGTTAGGAGAGGTTTGAGAACAACAAATCAATGAAATATGCTTAATTAGGGTGTCGGTGAAGATTGAACTAAAGAACCATGTCCCTACTGAATTCCCTACTTTTATAATTTTTTTACATGTTTTCTTTAATTTTTTTCTAATAGTTAGTTTCATTTTATTTTCTTATTTCAAAAAATCCAAAACCCCCTACTAAACCTAGTCACTAGTTACTTTCATTTCATAAACTTTGCACACACTCTCTGTAGGATCGACCTAGACTCACCATAGCTATAGTAGTAGTCTAGTTTTTTCATTTTGATTAACATAATGATGAATAGTCAATTTTAACATCGTTACCGAGGAGTGTGATGTTTTAGTTTAAGTTTGATGTTTTGTATATATTTGTTAGTAATTGATTTATTTTCTATTATTTTGTGATCTTTTCTTTTTTTTTTGTTTGAAAAAAATTTCGATATGGATGCAGGTAATTTTTTTTATAATTCATATTCTCAATCCTAAAATAATGTTTGGACCGATTAACCTAACTTTTCTTATGGATGGGATAATCATCAGAATTACTTCCATGATAGTTTGCAAGATGCGCAACAATTCTCATACAAACTAGAAGCTTCCTATCATGACTCTGGTTCATCTCTTGAACATTTAATTAATATTGTGGACAATAATTCTTTGCAATTGCAGTAGAATACTCTGCAATTCCAGAAGGATTGAGGCTAATTTCTAAAAAAACACATGGCCTACTACCTAAGATTCAGAGAGTCAACACGATTCAAGTGCATCTTTAGAAGAATTTGTTAAGAATCTTGTTGCTAACAATTTGCAATATCAATAGGATATGCATCAATTACAACAAAATATGGAACAACAATTGTAACAATTCTAACGGGAGACAAAAGCAAACCAACAGAGCATGGAACACCAAATGGTTCAAATGGCAATAGGGCTCAATCTCCTAGAATCGCAAAGCGAAGAGGAGTAGCCTTATCAATTATAGGTATACCCAATGGACATTTATGTGGAAACTTTATAAAGTGATGAGGAGCTTGAGAATTTTGAGGTCAACCCTCAACGAACTGCTTATGTCAAAGAAGTTGAGAAGGAGCTCGAAGCCTAAAGGGACACATGTTTTAGCTCGGAGGTAAGTACAGAGTCCATGATTAATTTTGAAACTAACTCTTTACCTTTATATAAAAGATTGGAGGAATTAAATGATGAAGAAAAAGGTGAAGACACGTTTGAAATATTTCTAGAGTGTATGGACTCAGTCAAGATTGAGAATCTGAGGATAGGGAAGATGCCGAATGAGGATGATGATCAACTAAGGCCCTATATGGAATTACCACACATGGAAGAGCTATATGTGACGCCTGAAGATCACAATTTTTTCACATGAGGAGGAAACAAGGAGTTGAGCTAGTGACCCTAAATAAAGGCACTTCTTAGGAGGCAATCCAAATGAAGTAAATTTCTTTTCCTTTACATTTGCACTTTACTTTTTATATGCCTGTGTGTTTTTGAATTAGTTTGTTTTACTTGTTTTTAAGTTTCCAATCAAAATGAGAGAAAGAATAAAACAAATGAAAAAATATTTTCTCATTTTCTATTGCTTTTGGGATTATATAATCATGATTAGAGTGTGAATTGACTAGAGAATTTCATACCAACTTTATCATGTACTTTTGCTATTGTGATTGGTCGATATGCATTATTTTTAGAAGAGTAGTGACTAATGGTAGACAAAGCCGGTGAGATTTTGAGCCTTATTTGACTAACACTTCCATATTAGTCTCATTGCCTTTTGATAATGTGTGACCTTCATCACATGTACATCCTAATTTTGCATTGAATTTCTATTCGAGACAATATTTTTATTGCATGCATTATCATGGATATGATTGGGCATTCTATGCTGTTCATAAACTATATTAGCCAAATAACCTATCCTATTGACATGATTTTTCCTTGATAAACCCCTTTGAGCTTTAGCCTTTCTCTTTGTATCAACTACATTACATGCTTTATACTTAACTAAATGTCCTACCCAAGCCATAAAGCTAGTGGAACATTTGTGATTAGTGAGTTTGTGGATGTACAAAAGTGCAAGTGTAGGAGAGTATATATATGTGGGTTAGTTAATGTTGGGATGTTTTTTTATATCTTATCATTGAAATTCCCATGTTGATGAAGTTTATTTTAATTTTTATAAGGAAAAGAAAAAGAGAAAAGAAAAAAAGAGAAAAGAAAAAAATGAAAAAGAAAGAAAAAAGAGAACGAAAAAGAATTAAATTTTTTTAAAAATAAATGTATCAAGGAGGAATTGCATATGTGTTGAAAAGTTGTTTATGATTGATGCATCTTCCTAGAGATGTAATGAATGTGTTATTTAACTATGTTGAATATGACGTAGATGTTGGCTTGGAAGGTTCACCCTTGGGATTTCAATGTATTGTTAGCATAAATTGTATGAGTGATTCCTTCAGATTGGTATAGCCTTCATTTGGTTTGTGTATGAGAGCTGAATGAGGATGTAAAATATAAATGTTGCATTTGTCATAGCTGACAGTACCCAGTTTTTGTTAAGTGTTGCTTTGTTTCCCTATCTTTGATGACTTTCATGCTACTTAACCTAAATACACCTTACCTTACCTTTGCCCACATTACAACCCTAAAAGGTCCTTTGATTCATGATTTTGCATGTGAACATTAGTAGTAGAGAAATGAAATGATATGCAAATTATGGATTGTCATGATCATTAATGATGTTGAGTGTACCCATGGATATATTTTAATTAACCATATTTCACAAGTCTATCATTAGATTGCTCAGTTTTTAAAGATGATGAATGTCGATTGATCATAAGTAAAAGCTTGTAATGTTGACATCTTGCTATGATTTTTGAAAGTCACTCATCTTTGCTTATGATTAAATATTCTTGGAACATTTGAGAAAAGCTAAATGTGGGGGAAATTGATATGTATTTAATTTTTTATATATTTAATCATTTATTCTTAGGGATTAAAGATATGAAAATGCTTAAGATATCACTTTAATTCATATATGATTTTAGGTACAATTTAGAAGCAAAAAAATTAAAGTGAGTCAAAAGCACTATACATGGCTCATTTTTTAAAGATTTATTTTTTTTTGTCTTCATGAAAAAAAAAAGAAGAAAATAAAAGTCACGAAGAAGATGCGAAAAATGAAAGAACAAAGAATATTTAAAGTGGTTGAAAAATATTGGAAATTGCATGTTCCATGCAATTACATGCATTTAAATTTAATGGACAATCATGCTTAATAGCTAGGAAGAAGGACAATACGACAACACAAGGCATAACCAAAACAACATGCAAATAGCTAGGAAGAAGGACAATACGGCAACACAAGGCATAACCAAAACAACATGCAAATAGCTAGGAAGAAGGACAATACGGCAACACAAGGCATAACCAAGATGAGAGATCAAAGCATGCCAACAGAGTAGGAAATAAGGAACAAAACATCAACACATGGATAAGTTGGCTGAGAAAAACAACAACATACAGAAGTAAAGGAAAGGGACTTTTACGTGGACAAAAACGTGACCATTGATATTAAATTGTCACATCAAGTTACAGAGCACGCGGAGAAGAACAAGAGAGGGGGCATGAGAGGTATGCGTTATACGCAGATGACGAGTGCGTTTCAAGAGGAAATCATAGGGAGGTGCAGCAGAGAGTTGACAAGAGAGGGGTGAGGCATGAATAATGCCTTAGACCTAAAAATTTAATTATCCCATTGATGAATAGTGAAGAGTAAAGAGGGTTGTATAAGAGGGCAGTGAAGGAGAAACAAAGGGGGTCTTTGGTAAGGCTAGAACATAGGGGCTAAAGCATTTTTTAAGGAAAGACCTACGAAGGGCTAGATGTTTTGACGCCGATTCAGAGGCAACATCGATGTTGACGACCCTAGTTAAGTATTTTTTAATTGTGTTGTTATTTCTTTATGTCATTAGAAGTTGATTGTGTTATCCTATGTTAATTGATTAGGGTATTATGTATGGATAATCATATTTTCATTATTGTTCGGTTATTTATGCATGAACCCATTGGGTATTGTGAAAAGATGAATTTAATGCATTCATTGAATTATTTAATTACAAATCCATTGCTAGAATTTTGATATAATTCATAATTTTTATGTTGAAATTTGTATGTAGCGACTAATGATTCATAGTTATTAAGGATAACATGACCTAGGTTAAATGGCACATCGTCTATGATTGTTTCCTTGATTAATCAGTTTTCTTAATTCGTAATGCTACTACTTAATTAAATTTAAAGATCTTACCCTAGGTTATTCGGTGGTTAGGTTTAGTTAACGATCGTATCTTGATTAAACAAAACCTAAGCGAAAACTCAGGTTAATTATTAAACCACGATCAATAGTTGCTTGGAGAGGTTTGAAAACAACAAATAAATGAAATATGCTTAAATAGGGTGCAGGTTGAGATTTAACCAAAGAATCGAGTCCCTATCGAATTCCCCACTTTAATCATTTTTTGCATGTTTTCTTTAATTTGCTTCTATTAGTTAGTTCATTTTATTTTCTTGTTTCAAAAATCCAAAGGCCCCTGCTAAACCTAAACACCAGTTACTTTCAGTTTATAAGCTTTGCACACACGCTCTGTGGGATCGACGTAGACTCACCACTACTATAGTAGTAGTCTAGTTATTTTATTTTGAATAGTATAATGATGCGTAGTCAATTTTCATGTCGTTGCTAGGGAGTGTAGTGTTTTAGTTTTTGTTTGTAATTTAATTGGTGTTTTATGTATTTTGTTCGTAATTAATTTATTTTATATTATTTTGTGATCTTTTCATTTTTTCATGTTTTAAAAAAATAATTTCAATATGGAAAGAGGTCATTTCTTTTATAAACTCATATTCTCAATCATGTAATGATGTTTGGATATTTCTTATGGATGGGATAATCATCAGAATTACTTCTATGATAGGTTTCAAGACATACAACAAATCTCATACAGACTAGAAGCTTCCTATCATGATTTTGCTAACCCTTTTTGAACAAATCAGGTTATGAATAGAGCTAGTAGCTAGTTAAGAATTTGATGTAGTTGGGTAAATGGGGGACATTCATCATAAATGTTTGCCTTCTCATCAAAAAGCTATAATGACATTCCAACCAAGCAACTTAACAAAAACATGAACTTCGCATCAAAAGGCTCAGTTGATACTAATAAAATTAACAAAAATATTAAATTGTTTAATAAATCCTAGTAATGTTATGAATAACATGATCTGTTATGAAAAGTCGCTTCAGGATAGTCACGATTTTGATAGAGCGAATAATTATCAATATGTATGTGTAAGTGATAGGAGTGAATAAGTTTGACATCAAGGTTTTGATTAGCATGTATATTTAGTCTGAAGTACTTAGACACAAATTTCACAAGTTAATAAGTCAGAACAACTTGAAGGATCATGTTTGTAGTTAAATTTGTTTCGTGAAGTTTAATGTCATTGTCCCATTATTGCATATGTGTATATGTTATGTTTTGCTATATTTTGTTTCACTTATTTTGTCTTTGCTTGAGGCCAAGCAAAAGTTGAAGTGTGGGGATGTTGATAGGGGTAGATTTCATATTGTTTTAGTGGGTAGTTTATTACGTGTTTAGTTGTTAAATTGAACGATTAGTGTATGTTTAGGTTAGGATTGTGTTATTTAGTTAGATATTTACGTTAAGAGATGGGAGTGAATGAGTTTGGCATCAAGGTCTTAATTGGTATGTATATTTAGTTCAAATTGACTAGACACAGATTTCATATGTTAATAAGTTAAAACAACTTGAAGGATTGGGTTCGTAGTTAAACTTATTTCGTAAATTTCACCGCCATTTTACCATTATTGCATATGTGTGTGTTTGGTTTAGTATGTTTGTCTTTTAATTTTTTTTAGGAAAAGTAAAAGTTCAATTGTGGGGATGTGATAGTTGTAGGTTGCATGATATTTTAGTAGACATTTTAGTACGTTTTTAGTGGTTAGTTAATTAATTCGTGCATATTTAGGGTTAGAAATATGTTGGTTAGATATTTGATTTTTAAGTGTTTTATGGGTTAAAGCATGCTATTGAATTTTAATATTATGTATTTGGGGTGCCTTGTTATGTTTGTTAGTGTTTCAAATCAGATATCAAAGAATAGAGAGATTTCGTAGGAAATTTAGAGCAAAACTCAAGGCCACGATCATGACAGAAGTTTGGTGGCTATGCCACGATTATGGCTCCATCTACCTTGATTATAACAAAAAGCAAAATTTAGGGCCGCAATCGTGGCCTGCACGATAGCAAACTAAACCAGCTTCTAAAATGTGACTTTTCAAAGAATATTTCAAACTTTTTGGCTTGAGTAAACCTTAATATTTTTCCCAAACCAAAAAAGATATAAATAGAAGAGAAAGAACCCTAGAAAGGGGAGCTCTATTTTTCTACTACATTGAGAAAGGTCCAAGGAGAGAGAAGAATAAGAGAGGAGGTGAAAGGAAGAAGTAGAAGAAGCAGTGCTGCTATCTTCCCAATCTATTCCAACCATTCCAAGTGACATTTCATTTCATCTTTATTGTTCTTTTTTTTGAATGTAAATAATGGATTTGATAGTGATGGATTTAGGTTTGATGATGAAGTTCTAAACTTCTTTATGGATTTGCTTTTGAATCAATATTAATATGATTTCTTTTCATGTTATTACAATAGGTGTTATGATTATTTTTTGTATTTGCATGCTTTGGTAACAAATCGAGAGAGTGAACCAAAAGAAAAATTATTAGATTAGGTAATGATAGATAAAAACACTAACAAATCACGTAAATATTCAAATCAAGAATTTATATGAAGAGAGATCTCGTGGGAGGACTTGGTAGTCTACTAGAGGGCTTAAGATCTTATTGGATTTGTGGGTTTTTTATTAATTAAGATTTTGCAAATTTTATAATTCAATTAGGGGTTATGATTGTTTAATGATTATAACGAGAGAGAGAGTGTAACAGCCCAGATCACTCTTTTACAGATATTGTCCACTTTAGGCCTTGGCTCAGTCAAGCCCTCACGATTTTGCTTTTCTCAAGGCCTTCTCAGGAGGTGACCCATCCTAGAACTACTCTCGCCCAAGCACATTTAACCTTGGAGTTCCATGGGATCCGGTGCGTTAGGCCATGAAAAACGCGTCTGTAAGGGAGAGGTATACGTACCGTTATAAGGTGTACTTCGTTCCCCTCTTCAACCTATGTGGGATCTCACACTCTCGACCCCCTTTAGGGCGTAGCCCTCTTTTTGAGGTCTAGCCTAGCTGGCACAACGATTCAAGTACCGACTCTGATACCACCTGTAATAGCCCAGATCACCCGCTTACAAATATTGTCTGCTTTGGGCCTTGTCCTAGCCAAAGCCCTTATGATTTTGCTTTTCCCAAAGCCTTCCTAGGAGGTCACCCATCCTAGTACTAGTCTCACCTAAGCACATTTAACCTCGGAGTTCCGATGGGATTTGATGCATTAGGCCATGGAAAATGTGCCTGTAAGGGAAAAATATTAGTATCCTTATAAGGCGTACTTCATTCCCCTCTCTAACTGATGTGGGATCTCACACTCCCCACCCCCTTGGGGCCCAGCCCTCTTTGGGGTCCAACCTAGCTGGCACAATGGTTCGGGTACCAGCTCTGATACCATTATAACAGCCTAGATCATCTGCTTACAGATATTGTTCGCTTTAGTCCTTGGCCCAACCAAGCCCTCACGGTTTTGCTTTTCCCCAGATCTTCCCAAGAGGTCACCCATCCTAGAACTACTCTCACCAAGCACATTTAACCTCGAAGTTTTGATGGGATCTGGTGTATTAGGCCATAGAAAACACATCTATAAAGGAGAGGTATCCATACCCTTATAAGGTGTACTTTGTTCCCCTCTACAACTGGTATGGGATCTCATAGAGAGTAATCCATCCTTTGAAAGTCTAGGACCAATACCATATTAACTCAAAAGTAATCATGTTAAAATTTGATGATAGGATAAATCCCCCTTCTTATAATCGACTAATCTTTTAGTGATTTCAATTGTTAATTTGGTGGTGCTCAATTTGATTCCTATGTGATAATTTTGCATTTTAATTCCAATCAACCCATATTCACGAATTTACATTTCTGTTTAGTTTTTATCTTCTTTTTAATAATCCTTTTATGCCTTAGATAACCTAAAATTGAATGAAGTCACCAACTCCTCATGGGATCGACACCTTTAACACTACAAGTTTATGACTGGTATACTTGCAGATATTGAAGGTTTTATTAAAAGTAAAATTTGTTTAACATGAAGCATTTTAGTTTTTTCCCTAACCACTCCCAACACTTTCTAGGCATAATTAATTTTTGTTTAAAGTTAGATATATTAGAGGTGGAGGTCTTTCTTGATTTCTCCTATCAAAGGCAAGGAAATTGTTGATATTATCTTCATGTTAGATAGGTTGAAAGCCTCAAAGATTGATGGATTAAATGATTTTTTCTTTTGGAAATCAAAGGGTGTGGATGGTGGATTGGTTCGGGAAGAAACTCATGAATTCTTTAGATTTGGTAAGCTCTTGAAGGAGATCAACAAAACATTCATATCCCTGATTCCTAGTATGTCTAATCCTATTTTATTTAGTGATTATAAACCAATATCATGCACTAATTTTCTAAAGTGAATCACACGTTAATATGCGGTTTATTATACGATATATGAATGCACAAGAAGGGGGGGTTGAATTGTGATAAGTGCATATGTTGGACCCCATACCCCACCCGTAGGTGTTTGCGGGTTATACCGCGACATCCAACCTTAATCAGTATTGTCCTCTTTGAGGTTTTGTTGTTTCTTAG
>JANVCQ010062745.1:0-10306 GCA_025531925.1 Erythroxylum plowmanianum
GTGGAGTGACAGTTAAATCCCTTTCTCTGTCACTGTATGATCCCATAGACTTTAATATCTAATCGAATGAAACCCTTCGACTTAGAACTGTGATATGAAGTCAAGGCTTGGTGTTGCTACTTTAGTGTGTTTTTCCAAGGGCTATGTTGTATACAGTCCAATGGAGCACATTAGGAAAGCAATTAAGTTAAGATGGATTATTATGAGTGTCTAAGAAAGAATCTTTTCCTTCATCACCATATCAGCCCGCGCGATTATACTTAGTATATAATCACATGATATATTTATAAGCATAAAGGGACAGTGTATGCGTCAGTGATGTTTTAGATGATTTGGGGTATCATGAATATGTGAAAGTGTTATGTTAGTTAGATGATGACTTAATATAACACTATTAGTTCTTTAAGGGTCGCACACCTCATTCTTAGTATGACACGTGAAATTTTAGAGAGAAGAAGTAACTCGTGACTTATGTGGCCGAGTGGAAGTTGTTGGCAGTTTACGAAAGATAACAGCCACTTTATATAACTCCCATAATAGTTATTTGTCCTAACCAAGGATTAAAAGGTGAAAAACGGATCATTCAAAAGGGATTACAAAATCAGAGAAAATACAAGTTTTTCTCTTCCATTCTCTCTCACATGAAGCAATCATCAAAGGCTTAGAGTTTGGGACATAAATTAATCGGTGACTCTAGTAGTCAACCGTAAAACGAAGACTAGCAAGCAGCAAATTGATCCAGCACTTCCGCATTTAGGCCAATCCTTATAAATCTACACTTTGACTATCTTAGATTTAGTGCCTACAAGATTGACCTACCAGGTGAGTATTCTGTTTTCGCAACATTTAATATTACTAATCTTTCTCCTTTTGACATAGATTCAGATTCGAGGACAAATCTTCTTGAGGAGGGAGGTACTGATTTGAGTAGGAGCAAGGATCACTATGGAGATGGCATGTGTGATGGGGTGAATTTGTCATTCCAGTTGGACCTATGTCCAAAGCTAGGGCCAAGAGACTCAAAGAGGCTCTTTATGCACATGTGGGCCAATTTGTTTAGAGAATGGAGTGCACCAAGCCTATTGGAGGAGAGCTATCTGAATCATAGCCCAAATTGATTCATTTATCTCCAATCCTTGGATTGGACTCACTTGGGACTTGAAGACCATTGTATTTGATTGCATGCGCGTCTATGATCAGACTTGGAAGCGCGTTAGGCCAGGTTTAGAAGTGTTTTTTATTATTCTATTTTTGGACTTGTTTTAAGTTATAATTATATTTTAGTCTTTCATGTATTTTAAGCCCAAGTATTTTAGCATTAAGCTTAGTTATAAATACTTATTTTATGATTTTTGGAACACAACTTTAATCATATTGTTTTCTATGAGCCGTCGGCCATATTGAGAGGAGAAAACCCTCTTGTTCTTTTCAACTTAGGAATTAAACTTCACTTATCAATTGAATCATATTGTAGCGTGATTTTGATCCTACCAATTTTCTTGGTTTGTTCTTTACCCGTTATCTAGGTTTCTCAAAACAAGTTCTTCGTGAGGTCTAGTAGGTAAATTTGAAACCCTGTATATCAGATTTAGTTTTCATTAATTCGAATCTATCCTCTTCTTCCGTCTTTGAATATGAACTTTTACATCTTTCAATTCCGTAGAGCGTGTTAATACCTGTATGGAGAAAAACTCATATCCGATCAGCTACAATCGATCTACATAGGTAAGAGATGATGAGGTCCACAATCGAATCCCAAAAAGAATCCTCTCCACTAAAGGAAGACAATCTAAATGTCTCAGTCGTGTAGTGATAAAAGGGACGCCCATATAACGAACTGAAAGGGAACCAATCTGAATCCTAAGTACTTTCAATACAGAGGAAACCTCAGCCTCGGGGATCCTTGAGAAGAAAACTCAGCTTTTATCCGAGTTCATAGCCAATCCTGAAACTCTCTCAAAATCTACCAGAGCCTGTTGGATAATCTCAAGAGAAGTTAAATCTGCCTAACTGAAAATCATCAAATCATCCTCAAAGGATGAGTGAGAAAAATCTGCCTACACCGCCAATGATAACGTTAGCTCAAAGCTGCTATAGCCTCACTCATTTCCCATCTAACCCCTCCATCGCTAGCACAAACAAATAAGGAGAGAGGGGATCCCCCGGTCGTACCCCTCGTGTAGCAAAAAATAACCGTGCAGAGCACCATTAAGTGCTAGAGAAAAATGTGCAGATCTGAGTCATACCTCAATCTAACTAATCATATAGTCAGGGACTCCAATGGTCCTCAATCCTAATAAGATAAACTCCTAACTGACTGTATTGAAAGCCTTAAGAATATCAACCTTGAGAGCACATCATGGTGGTGAGCGATCAAGGTGATAATCATGCATCAACTCCTGGGTAAGAAAAATAGCATCTGCAATCTACCTCCCCAGGACAAAAGCCATCTGAACTCTCCCAATCACCCATCGAGGCGTAGCTGAGGTAGAGAAGAAATACTACATTGCTACTTTAAAGTCTACTCCAATAATATCCCAACACCTCTTATAGAAAAAAGAGGTGTACCCCTCAAGCCCTGGAGCCTTATCCTCCATAATGGAGAATAAAGCAGGACATATCTCCTTATTTGAAACTGGGCTCTTCGATGACTGAATCATATCTTGTGAGATACGCCGAGTGAAGAATCTAGCAGCATCAGCTAAAGGTATCGATGGGGAGATTGGAGAATACCCCTAAAAATAATCCACTGTCATCTGCCCCAGTGCTCCCTGATATGTGATAAAAGTGTTTGTATCATCATGTAAATCATATACCCGACCTCTAACTTGTCTATGAATCAAGGATCTATGGAAAAATCTAGTGTTCTGGCCACCCAGAGCAAGCCACTGAACCCAAGATCTCTGTCGATAGAAAGACTCCTCATCCTTTGTCAATTGGTAGTATTGCCAACCTAAGTCGCGCTTTGCAATATCTAAATCTGACGAGAGTGGGGAAGCATCTAAAGTTGCCTGAGCTATAGCCCACTAGGCCCGAGCCTCCCTAACTCTACAAGAAATGTGACTGTAGTCTCAAAAGTGGAAAGATTTAAGCTCCTGCTTGAATAGACCTAGCCGATGAGTTAAGCAAAACATCGGGTCCCCTTGTATAGGTGTAATCCAAACCCTCCTAACTAGCTCTAAAAATTGGGATGATCAGCCCAACATTTCAGAAACTTGAAAGAAGTAGGAGACTGATGCCGCCGGGCTCCAAACTGAACCACTATAGTGTTAAGTCTCTCGATAGGACCTCTGTAAAAGTATTAGGCCAAGATGTGAACCATGCGGAGTTGCCGAAACTCCAATCCAAACACCAAAGAATAGAACCCAATCCCTCCCTGCCATTATGCCAAGTATACCGTAAACCCCTGTAAGGAAGCCCTAACAGCTCAACATCATATAAACACTGCCCAAACTTATCCATATGGCTATACCATTCAGTATCTCTGCCGACTCTATCTAAATGATTCAGAATGGCATTGAAATCTCCGAACACCAACCAAGGCGTAGAAATAAAGCGCTAAGCCTGTTCTCAATGAATGCCCTAAAGATCTCGCCTAGTGGCCAGGTCAGTGGAGCCATTATTAGTCCAAAAATATTACCCTCTTGTTGTCGAGTCACTTCATAACTAATACCTTGAAGTGTAGACTCAGAACTCTGAATCTCAAACATACTTAGATCCCAGCATAGTAGAATGTGACAGGCTAACTGATCTGTCACATTACTCAGATAATCCCATCCTGATAAGTAGCAAAAACTACTGTGAGAGACTACCTTTGTCTCCAAGAGACCAACCATACTAAGATCATGACGTTGAATCCAATCCTTAACCCCTCACTAAGTATTGGTTCCATTAAGGCCCCTAATATTCTAACTTACTCAGATAATCCCATCCTGATAGGTAGCAAAAACTACTCTAAGAGACTACCTTTGTCTCCAAGAGACCAACCATACGTTGAATCCAATCCTTAACCCCTCGCTAAGTATTGGGGCCATTAAGGCCCCTAATATTCCAACTTCCTATCATAGGAAATGGAATATATAAAATATTACTGCGAAAATCAACTAGAGGGGCTAGTCCCCTCACTCACTCTATCCCCTGTCAACCATAAAAATGGAGTAGAAGCTGATAAGTCATCAAGTGAAAAATCTCCAAAGGTACCACCAAATTTGGATCCGTGACTACTACTAGGGATAGAGGCCTTTGAATTTAGAAGACAAGGCAAATTAACTAGGAGTGGTCCTCATCTCTATAAAAATAGCTGGACTAGGTGTCCAACTCGAACTAGCTCGCATCTCAATAAAAATAATCTACCCTAGCTATGAGGGACTAGGTACTCTACGTGGAGTGAGCCACTCTATAGTAGCAACATCCTAAGCATTTGAGGACCTCAAATCATCATAGGTGGGAACCTAGATTGCTTCCTTGATCAAAGGAGAAGCTACAAGAGAAGGAGTACTTTGTACTGGGTCAATAACTCTAGGATGCTGATCTAATGTTACCTCTCGAGTGGGAGCAACAACCTGAGGTTCTATAGTAGTCGGAAGGGCACAAGAATGACCAAAAACACCACAGTTAGAATACCACTTGGGTGTCCATTCGAACATAAATCAGCTTTATCACTTATATACCACTAGCAATCTCAATCTCATAAACCAGCTCAACTGTAGCAAATAACTCTACACAAAATTTGACAAATGAGAGTCGAGTCCTATCAGAAGTATATCGAGGGTCTCCCAATCCTACTGGCTAATAGACCTAGACATTGCTCATTCCATAAAGGAAGTGATAGATTATGTAACCTTACCCACACAGGTACTCTAGATACCCTTGATTTGTCAAAAACAAAATGAGGGTGCCACTGCTGTAAAACCATGAATTTTCCACCAAAAATCCACAGATCCTCCTTCGACTAGAATCGAAATAGAAAAAACGCAATACCCATGGAAATAACATCCTCAAGTCCAAGATTCTTCCATGCCCTTATCGCAATAGATTGCATAGCAAGGAAAGGCATATTATGCCCAAGGAAAAAATCGACTAAGCATCGAGTCCATTGGTGGAGACTACTAGTTATATACTCATCCAGAATTACCACTGGCTTAGTCGAGGTGTCATGGGGTATATCTAAAAATCTAAACCTAGTATTGGAATTGGTAATTCGAACTTTCTCTACCCATGAAAAATTCGAAGGCTTTTTGGCAAATTTTTCTACCTAGATTCACCTAATTCCTTGTTCACATGCACTGCAGGAGCAAAAGAATTAACAAGAGGGGAAGGATTGTAAATACCTCCTCCAGCAGATGATGCTGCATGTTGTCCACTATTGGTGTTTGGTGTTGGCCGTAAAACAAGCAACAACGCAGGATCAACTCGCAGTGGTTAAGCAGTCAACCGCTAGTCAGTGATGGAAGTCGAGTCTTCGCCGTCGATAGCTGAACAAGTGGTGGAATCTACATCAGGCCTCCCATTAGAAGAGTGATAGCCGCGATGGCGATGGAGGATGCCCTCGGGTGATGTCTTCCTCACCTTCTCCTATGTTTCTAAAAGCTTCTCCGTCGTCGCTGGCTTAATTGGGATGCAATGAGAGTGGCTTGGGTTGGTGCGGTGCCCTCTTCGGTGAAGGACACCTCACGGCGGCAACTGGAGGAAGCACATCGACGATGAGATTTTCGGTCTTATTTTGTATGTTGTTGCGAGGGAGGACTTGTTTACAAGGAAAAGATTTCATACCTTTATGGATTCCTTTGCTCACAAGTAATTGGATATATACTAAAAACTACCTTTGCAGTTTTTTCTATTTTATCGACCCATCTAGTTACTTACCACAATAAGAAATCATAACATATTGTGCTTCAATATGTGAAAAAGCACCTCCTCTCTTTTATAGTTAAATATTTCACTGTTATTTCAGGGCTGGCAAAATTAACATCTGATCCCAAAGCAGCTATTCAAAAGAGCTCTTTGGAAGTCCTCTTCAATATTCTCAATGATCACGGTCATCTTTTCTCAAGCTCATTTTGGGTTACAATTTCTAATTCAGTAATATCACCGAAATAAATAAATACTATAAAGATTAACAAATGAAATGTTAACTTAAAGAGTATATCATCTCATATATTAATATACATTGCACCGAATAGATACCAAATCACGGACATTAAGAAGCTAAAAAGAAGAATATTGTGAAAAATATTTTTAGGAAACACTCATAAAATATTTTTACTTTAAAATGAATAAATTTAAATGAAAATTTTTCTCTATGAAAAATTATCAATTAATAAAATTTATGAAAAAAAGGACAAAATTTTATTTTGAAGTTAAAAATTTTGAAAATATATTTAATTTTTTATATTTGCCTTACTCTATCTCTCACTCTCATGTTTTGACATCAATTTAGAAATATGAGCATAAAAATTATTAGCAAAATACCATATACTATCAAATAAAACACAAAGGTAGGTTAGCAATGAACCACATATGACATTTAAAGTATTAATTAAGTGCCTGTTTGAATAAGTTTATATCAGTAGAGCTTTTGGCAGTAGAGCTTTTGTCAGTAGAGCTTTTCTAAAAAGAGCTTTTCTAAGAAATCAGTTGATTGTTTGGTTGTCATTTAAAAAAGAGCTTGTTTAAAAGAGCTTCATACAATAGACTGTTTGGCAACATAAAAATAAAAAAACACTTTAAATTTTAACTATATTTTATTTTCTAATAAAAATTATTTATGCATACAAATATTATTTAAAATATATTAAACAATAAGCAAAGTACAATATATTAATTATTATATAATTTTAAACCATATAAAACATAAATAAAAATATACCTAACCAAATCTTTTATATGGATTATAATATAAGTAAAACTAATATCAAAAATAAATATTAAAACATATAAAAAAGCGCTTTTGGATTTTACAGCCAAACACTCAATTTTCTTAAAAACAGCTTTTGCGGTGAAAAAAAGTACTTATTCACCCTCCAAAAGCTTAATCAAATAGGCATTAAGGCCGAACGCGATGGACGACCACACAACCCATCCCGTTCGTCCTTTTCATCTAACAGTCACACAACTATTTTGACACTCTCGAATGTTTCTATGTTTATTATTATTCTTCCTCGTTCAAAGTTGCAGAAAGTATTTTCTCTCATTGTTTTGCTCTCCGCCACCGACTTCCTCTCCTTCTCCACCGTCGACTTCTTCGGCCCCTCACCTTCCCCACCATCTTTCTTAACACGTATTTCACCATCATCGTCACCTCTACCGTCACCTGCCTCATCTGCCACAGCACTAGCCTCTTCCCTCACTCCTTCACCATCCACTACACACTCCTTCACCATCCACCGCACCATCTCCCATCCTCAAGTGGAAACCATGAAGCTCTACCTCAGACATCCATCATTATCTAAGGTTTTTAAAACTGGGGACTGAGAAATTGGAGACCTTCTCTCTCCGATCTCTCGCCCTCGCATCTTGCTCAACACATCGTCTCCCACTGGCTCTACCCTACCACCAGACCTCCTCCTCGGTAACACAAAACCTTCCTTCCTTCATTTCGTCTTAAAACTCTAAACATTGCATCTCTGCAAATCTCACGGTTTTATTCAACATTTGGAGTTTCTCTCCAACAACAACAAATGAAGACAAAGGAGGAACAAAATGGGTATATTTGAACCTTATAGGGCAATTGGATACATATCAACTGGCGCTCCCTTCTCCGTTCAATGCTTGGGCACTGAGACCTTCGTCACTATCAATGCTGGTAAAACCTTTCAAGTTTACAATTGTGCTAAGCTCAGTTTGGTTCTGGTGGGCCCTAAGCTTCCCCACAAGATTTGTGCCCTCGCCTCCTATCGCGACTTCACCTTCACAACATATGCCAACCACATCGCTGTCTTTAAATGTGCCCATCAAGTCAGGCACTCTTCTTCTGTTGCTCCTCCTCCTTCTCATAACTTTTTATTGTTCTTCTTCTTGTTGTTCCCATTCTCAAGAGAAGGTAATGTTTTTCTTTTGACAGGTTGCAATGTGGAGCAGGCACCGTGCAAAGGTTAATTTGCTGATGTTGTTTGGGGATTATATCCTCAGTGCTGATGCTGATGGGAATGTTTTTACTTAGGCTTTTAAAGGAATTAAACAAAGTGGCGCACCTGTTGGGCACATCATGCTTGACAATAATTTTACTCCTTTATGTATTATACTCCCGATACTTACCTTAACAAAGTAACATCCTTTTTCCTTCTTTCCTACAATAATGATTGGTATTTAGGCAGTTTTATTTCAGTCATGGTTTTGCTAATTGACAAGGAGCATGTAAACACATTGTTCTTAGGAGCCAAGAGGGTACTTTGTAGCTTTGGAACATCAGTACTA
Organism: Erythroxylum plowmanianum; assembly: GCA_025531925.1. Classification (NCBI taxonomy): domain Eukaryota; kingdom Viridiplantae; phylum Streptophyta; class Magnoliopsida; order Malpighiales; family Erythroxylaceae; genus Erythroxylum; species Erythroxylum plowmanianum. The sequence goes on from JANVCQ010062745.1 coordinate 8,416, forward strand.
AGCTTTACGAATTTAACGGATGGAATTCTTCCATTACTAGTTGTGTGTTGTCACCGGCATTAGATGTTATTGCCGTTGGATGTGCTAACGGAAAAATCCACGTACATAATATTCGCTATGATGAAGAGGTAGTTACCTTTGCTCATCCTACTCAAGGAGCTGTTACTGCCTTGTCTTTCAATACAGGCATATAGTTGCTCATAGGCTCGACTATTATTCATCTTCTCCTATTTATTGGATTTTTTTGATTATTGGATCTTATTTGTTGATGTCTTTGTTCTATTATTCTTGATTCTTATCAGGAGGACTTCCAAAAATTTGCTTTTACATTTGATTTCTTCCCTTTTAGATGGGCAACCACTTCTAGCATCAGGAGGTTCCTCTGGCATCATAAGCAAGAGGCCCATGATAGTTCAATAGTTTATTTACACTTCTTTGCTAATGAGCCTGTGCTAATGAGTGCATCAGCTGACAACTCAATTAAAGTAAGAAAAATTCCTACTACGCTTTTTCCTTTTAGTCATTTTTTAACTTGATTAGAAAGTTATTTAATACATGCTAAGTCTCTTCAGCAATGACCTGTTATTATTACTAAATAAATCGAAAGTACACAATTGATTGATGTTGTTTCTTTTATATATGTTATAAATATAATTCATTGGAATTCATGTCTAGTACTTCAGTCTTTCCCATTATTAGTTATTCATCTGACTTTTCTTTCTTTGCCTTTCTTTCTTTTAGATGTGGATTTTCAATACAGGTGATGGAGATCCTCGTCTTTTACGATTTCGAAGTGGTCACAGTGCTCCTCCACTTTGCATAAGGTACTATCCCTCTGCATCTATTGATCATGGATTTTGAGATCTATATTAAAAAATATGTATCTATTGAGGTTCTGCCTTTTCTTTCACTATTAAGATTCCAAGGATTCTCTGTTTTATAATTATATCCATTCTTCAAAGTTTCCTTTATGCATAGATTTATTTCATAACTGATGTAAAGAAAAACTGTGAAAATCTTATGAATCACTTTTTGTAGGTGATGCTTGCCTTGTACAGCAGACCCACTGTTCTAACTTAATCAAAGGACACCTACTGTGGAAATTTTGTGCATATTATGACGAGCGTATGTAATTCTAAATTCTATCTATCTATTTTAGGTTCTATGCAAATGAAAGACACATTCTTTCTGCTGGTTAGGATCATGCGTTTCACCTGTTCTGTGTCATCTAGGTTTGACAAATTTTACTATTTTGTAGTTCTGAAAGTTAGGATGGACAATGAAAATTTTATATTTTATTTACATTAGATAATTTGTTAAACTGAAATGAGCCTATATAACTAGTCAGTTGCAAGTTCATCTACTCTTGTTTACATCTCTTGGTGTCAATCATGCTTCTGTGTTGTGTGTTTTTATGTGTACCTTCTATAGGTCTATTTGTGCTGGCTCAGTTGTATATGTAGATGTTTTCTTTTGTTGATGCTTTTTCCCCTTACATATTAAATCAGGAACAGCAAAGTAGGGAACTTTCCCAGCGTCATGTGTCCAAACGAGCTAAGAAACTCAAAATGAAGGTATGATTGGGGGTCAGAGGGTGGCCCTTTCCCTGATTTAGTGCAATGGAATGATTAATGATCTCATTTAACTTCATTCAGACAAAGTTTTATGAAAATTATATCATTCCTTACCATTTATAAATTGTTCATGCCCTTAGATTCTGTACTTGTGTGGATGATTTATTTTAAATATTGACCTAGTTTTTAATGCCTGATTAACATTTACTAATCCATATAATGAGAATCTTGGTGTATGCATGCTCCATAATGGTACTTGTATAAAACCCTGTCCATCGTAATTCCTAAGATTCCTTCTAGGATACTTGACATTTGCC
>JANVCQ010062772.1:0-10306 GCA_025531925.1 Erythroxylum plowmanianum
ATAAGCATGTTAAAACATTGAGCATCTTATGTTTGTTGTATTTGTGTTAAGCTTTTATTTATAATGTTAATATGTAATTAAAGTGATGTATGAGTTTTTTGTTGATTTGGTAAAAGAGTTAGAACTGAAAAGTTCCTCAGGCGTATGTGCCTATTTCTTTTGTAGTTGTTCATTTCAAAATCTAAGTCTTTTCTAGGTGTAGAAATCGTGTGCCTACTTCGGGGAAAAATCTGGACTCGATTGAGGCAAAATTAGTTAAAATTGTCTTCTGGAAAGTTGTAACTTATCCTCTAGCTTTCCAACTATATATAGTACAATTTTTTTTTGACTTTTAGGTTGAAAGTTATGGTCCTTATAAGGGAAGATGTATCTTCTACTTTTTCCCTTCTTATGTGTTTTGCTTCTTCTATGTTTTGCTTCTTCTGTGATGATGTGTCGTCTGTGATGATGTGTTGTCTATGTTTTGTTTCTTCTGTGATGATGTGTTGTCTGTGATGATGTGTTGTCTGTGATGATGCGTCGTCTGTGTTGTGCTTCTTTTGTGATGACGTGTCTTCTGTGATGATGTGTCATTTGTGATGATGTCTCATCTATCTTTTGCTATCTTCTATATTCTGTTCCATTTTGACCCTTCAAACGATAGAATCTATCTTCAAGGTCTTCATAAAAGTTGTAGATATTGAAGTCCTCTTTCGAACCATATAAAGAACACCTTAATCTGATATCTGTAGGGAAAGTTATAGCAATTTTCCAAATTCATCTGCCTTTTTCCATTAATCTACTTTTTTCCCTTGGCTTCGTCTATACCTATCTTCTATCCCATTTTTCACCCTCTAGAAGATAGAATCTGTCTTTCAGATCTTCTTGAAAGTTGTAGATATTGAAGTCTTCTTTCGAACCATATAAGGAACACCTTAATCCGGTATCTGTAGGGAAAGTTATAGTAATTTTCCCCATTTATCTATCTTTCTCCATTATTCTATTTTTTCCTTTGACTTCATCTGTACCTATCTTCTGCTCCATTTTTGACCTTTTAGAAGATATAATCTGTCTTTGAGGTCTTCATGAAAATTATAGTTTTTCAAGTGTTTCTTTTTTCTGTCATATTTCGCCACGATGAGCTTTTGGTTATGCTGTGGTGACGTTGTCAATTTTCGGTTCGCTGCGGCGAAGTGCATTCCTTTCATAAAAAGAAAAAATATTTTCTGTTTTAATTCCCTCATTTCAATAGTTCTCCCAAATTAGATTTTATAAATTTCAAAGCTATCCATGTGCTTTTGAAAAACCATCTATGTTTTTAAATGATTGTTGATTTTGGTTAATTCCATTTTCAATATTTTCATGAGAGGCTGGTGAGGGTATGCTGAGAGAGTAGCACTATGTTTTTTTAAACCTTGGGACTGCTTAATTGAGATACTATCCTTGTTGGAAGGATATTTGGGACATAATTCTTTCAAATCTGTATGTATCTGCTTAATTTCTTATCTATCTAGAACTTGTTTTAATTCTTGATCATAGCTTGATGAACTAAAATTTTGTTAATTTGATAGAGGCATTCTTTTCAAAAACCCTACTTACCCAAACACAAACTCCAAACACTTAACCATTGCTAGCCCCTTTGAGCTATCTTTTTGAATGCATGCATGTTTCACAATTGATGTGAATATCTCATCTCCAATTAAAGATTATATAAAAAAAGGAAGAGGTTTCTATAAAAAAAAAAGAAAGAAAAATTTCCAAAAGCTTTAAAAAATAGAAAGCTTTCTCAAAAAAGAAAAGTTAAAAAAAAGTGTGAGATTATGTTTGTTGTTTGTTTAAATATTTTCTTATGCATAGTTGGCGTTTGTTTCATGTGGAAAATAATTGTGATGCATGTACTCATTTTTCTTCTTCTATTAAATCCATTTCATTTAGCCTTCTGTACATTACAACCCTAAAAGTTCTCTTGATTCTCGAAATTATAGTCCTTATGGTGGAGAGGTAGAATTGCCACAACCTTATGGAAGAGAGTGGACTAAGTAGATTGTAAAGTGAAATTATCTCAAGACAATTGAGTTGAGAGATTAAACACACTTCCTTGAGAGAAATCTCTTTTTCCCAATCTCTCGAATTAAATACTTACAACAATTATTTTCTTAGTGCTCTTTCAGTTTGCTTGGGTTGATTTCTGAGGAAGTGATTTAACTAATTTTCTACTCTCATTTTTAAGCATGGTCGGTATTTTCTTTTACACTTGTGTCTCTTTGACTTTGACAAACTTTGTCTAGGAATAAAAAGGTCTAAATGTGGGGGAATTTGATTCAACCTAAATTTCCTATATTATTTGGTATCTATTTCATAGTTTTTGTTACACTTTTTGGCTCTTATTATCATATATTGTGCTTAATTTAACTCATGAGTGCTTGTTTTGAATTAATGTAGTTTGAAGGTAAAATTGTCAAAAATAATTAGTAGTTTCACTCAATTGATTTTTAGAACAATTGATACTGCAAACTTCTATTTTTCATTACAGGATATTCAAAAAGTAGAGTCAAAGAGTGAAGACCAATGGATTCAAGAACACAAGTCAACTAAGCAATAGGCAAAGTTTGTCACAGCGAGGATAATGTTTTCACCACGACGAAATCAAAATTTTTTTGAAGAAACCTTTCGGGAAAAGTTCACCGCGGTGAACTCATCATTTTGTCGTGGCAAAACATTCGAATTAACACTGGACTCAAACCATTTTGAAAATTTTAACCAACTGTGTAAACCCGATCTAACAACTCGCTTATGAAAAATCTATTTTAGGATAACAAAAAAGAGAAGGAGAGATTCGAGAAGAGGATCTTCAGTTATTCTATCGTCTTGCCATCCACTTTTCATCATCATTTTCTCTCATATCCATCTCATATTTCTTACATTTTTCAGTGTCAACTTCTACCATGGGTGCCTCTAATTACTTCTCAATTCTGAAGTTTCTTAGAGCTATACGTGGCTAGGTGTTTCTTTCCTCTTGAAGATGTAGCAATGGCTAGAGTTCAATGAGCTTAAAAGGGGAGTAGCTTAATCTATGGTTTAGCTATGATTTATGAATTCCTAGGTTTAGGATTCATAATTTGTAGTTGAACATACTCGATTATGGTTTAATCAAATGTTTGATATTCATTGTGTGGTTTGGATTGGTTTATGTAGAACTTTGGGCTTAAATATATGAAGTCTTATATATGTCTATTTGTGATTTTGTTGATTCTCTTTTGTCTTGCATAGTCGTGTTTGATATTGAGTTGATTCTAGATTTCAAGTGACTTGTTCCATGGACTTATCCATTACACGCACTAAGAGCATTTAACAGAGTTTTACGAAATGGAGTCCTATTGATTAAGATCTTGGACTTAAAGAGTTCTCTAAGTTTTTGAATTATGATAGCCAAAGCTAATTTTTAAGAGGATTCTATCACTCTCTGATCATTTGTTTTAATCTTTCTATTTTCTATTCCTAAAAATCCAAAAATATAATTTACATACTATTTATATTTCAATTTAATGCAGTTAATGTTTTCAATGATCAAAACCCCCTTTTTATCCAATTAGTTTGCATTTCGTGACATAGAGGTTAACTTAGGTCCACTCATTTTAGGATTCGATTAAGTGAAATGACTCGAGGTTGCACCCTATATTGCAATCCTTGGATTATTTTTAATTTGACCTCCAAGGGTACGAATAAAGGTCCAAATCACCTTTGAAATTACTTATTCAAGGAAAATCACCTCATAAAGCCAAAATTGACATTTGCTGAATTTGGCATAAAACTCCTTCTCCCTCAATGTCTATAACACAATCCTAAGATGTTCCTCAGGCTCCTCTTCACTCTTGGAATAAATCTGAATATCATCAATAAATACTATAACAAATTGATCCAGATACTCCCTGAAGACCCTATTCATGAGGTCCATAAATGTAGCTAGAGCATTGGTCAATCCAAATGGCATGACTAGGAACTTATAATGCCCCTAACATGTCCTGCAGGCTATGTTGTTTACATCAAACTCCCTGATCCTGAGCTAATGATAACCTGACCTAAGATTAATTTTATAAAAGACCATTGCCTCTTACAATTGGTTGAACAAATCATCAATTCGTAGCAGAGGATACTTGTTCTTAATAGTCACCTTGTTGAGTCTCCGGTAGTCAATACAAATCTGCCATGTTCCATCCTTCTTTTTAACAAATAAAACCAGCGCTCCCAATGATGACGAACTCAGCCTGATGTACCCCTTCTCTAACAATTCTTCCAATTGTTCCTTAAGCTCTTTTAGCTTAGCTGGGGCCATTCCATACAGTGGTATAAAAATAGGTGCTTTACCTGGAATCAGGTCAATGGCAAACTCAATTTCCCTCATTGGTGGCAAACTAGGTAAACCTTTTGGAAACACATATGAAAAGTCCATCACAATTGAAACATCTTCTAACTTCCCTTCATTTACATTGATGTCCACAACGTGTGTCAAAAAGCCTTCAGATCCTTTCCTCATCATCTTATCAGCTAATAAAGTTGAAATAATTCTTGGTGAAGGTGTTTTCTTGTCTCCTTTGAAAATCACCTTTTCACCCATGCCAAGATCAAACTCTACCCTTTTGAGGCTATAGTCTAACTTTGCATGGATTTCTCCATAGTGTCCATCCCAAGTATAACCATCTAGCCCCTTTAAGTCTAGAGGCGGTAAATCTACTACCAGTGTAGCACCATCAATAAGAAGCTCACAATCTCTACATACTTGATTGATTATCACATTTCTCCCTAGAGGAGTACTAACAATTGAGGGACTATCCAAAGCACCAAATTCACACCATATAATGTCATGCTTGCAAAAACAAAAGAATGTGTAGAACTAGAATCAATCAATAAATACACTTTTGAATTAAGTAACTGAGCCATACCCGTGACAAATTCAGGTATGGCTGCAGCTTCCTCCCTAGTCATAGCAAATATCTTTGCCTGTGCTTGAGCCCTTGGCCTTCTTGGAGGAATAACTTTACTTGCTACTCCAAAATTGCCCACCTTAATGACTGGCCTAGTTCCCACTGTTCAACTCCCCCTGGGGCTTACAATTGCGACCCCTCTTGCCTCAGTATCTAGGGACAGTCCTTGATCATGTGTCCCTTCTTCTCACATCAGAAGCATGCTCTAAGTAACTTGAAGCACTCTCCTCTGTGAAATTTTCCACAATGCTCACATTGGGGATTTGTGTACCTACTCCCCTCATCCTTCTATTGCCCCCTATAGTTGAAACTTGCACTGAAACTACCTTTGTTTACTTGCTCTTAGTATAGCCACTACTTACCACCTAACTCTGTGTGTGGAAACTCCTCACACTCCTCAAAAATTAGAGCACTCATTCCATTCTTAGAAGACTATTCCCAAATCTTCCTTTTCCTACTCACTTCATTATTTATATTCTCTAGTTTGTCAATCTGGAGTGTAGTATCTACCAACTACCAGTAGTCACAGAAATTGTGGATCAAGACTTTCTCCTTGATCCCTAAATGAAGACCTCCCCCAAACTTGTGGCACTTATCCTCCTCATTTGCAACAATGTTGGCTGTATACCATGAGAGCTGGGTGAACTTCATCTCATACTCGTTCATATTCATATCCCTCTGTGTGAGATTTAGAAACTTCCTGGCCTTCTCTTGTACATAAACCCTTGAGAGGTTCATCTTCCTGAACATTTCCATAAAGTCTCTCCATGACAATACCAGAGGCATAACCTGATTATGGGGGCGCTGATTCCCACCAATGAAGTGCATCCTTCTATAGCAGGCTCACTGCATAATCTAACTTCTACTCATTGAAGCACTTCCTCTGAAGTAGGACTCTCTCTGTCCTCTTCAACCATGCTTCAGCCTCTTCGAAATTGGTAGTCCTACTAAACTCAATAGCCCCATACTTACAGATCTTGTCATCCTGTCCACGCATCTCCACTGGAGCTTGCACCGGAACTTGTGACCTATAGCTCGTGGCATATGGGAAAGCCTGAGCAAAGGCTAGAAAGAATCGAAGATCCATGGTAGGCATAGGAGGAGAAGGTGGGGGCATTTTATGTTGCACACTAGGTGCTTCATAATTAGAAGCAGAATCTGTTCCCGCATCTTATGGGACATAAGATTCGTTCGTGCTCCCATGGCGAGAGCAAGGTTGAGTCATAGCTCCTCGAGTTTCTTTCGATGCAGCATAATTACTTATTTAATTCAAAAGCCATTTAAAAACCTTTAGTTGATGTTTCATGTAAAACAACTTCAAATTATGTGAAACAATTCAAATTATATGAAACAATTTCAAATCCGGTGAAACAATATCAAAACAATGCATGTTCTTCTTTTAAAACAATGCATGCTCATTTCGTAATTTAAAACTACCCATTTCATGCCAAGGATACTCCTAAACCTAGTCGCTTTGATACCATAAGATGTTAGACTCCATTTCTGAAGTCCAACTATCTAGAGTCATAAAACATAAGCACTATCCGGTGACGATCATACAAGGGGAAAGTAGAAGACTTTTAAGAAAGTAAAGAAAAAAAGTTTGCAGGTAGCATGGTTCACCGTGGAGAACATTGAAGAAAATATCCAAGTGCCCTTCGAAAAAAGTACACCGTAGTGAACATACGACTTGCCATGGCAAACACTCAAGGTGAAGCCGTGGCGAACACTCAAGGTCCTTCTGAAGTACCCTTTATTATAGAAATTTTTTTAAGTCCACAATTATAATTGTACCAATTTTTGTACAATAGGCATATCCTTCACTAGAGATGTTGGATGAAGGTTATTCTAGGACCGTTTTGAAGAGCACTTCTAGATCTACAATTTCTGTATAAACCCCTAAGAGAGATTTTCCTTCCAAAAGTTTCAAAATCATAAATTAATACCCCTTAGATAAAAAGAATTCATCGCGACTAACTCTTGGCTTCCCCGCGGTGAACTTTAAAGGTGGAGGAAAAGACCTCTCGAAAAAAGTTCACTGTGGCCAACTTCTGGCTTCACCGTGGCAAAACTTGAAGGAAGATCCTTTTGGAAAGTTTACCACGGCAAACTCTGAGATCAGACAGAAAACTTGTAAAGGAAAGTGCTACAGACTACTAACATCCATTATCATGTAACAAACATAAGTTTCTCATCCGAAGCCCAACAATTACAAACTATATATCGTTAGAAAGCTAAGAGGATAAGCTACAACTTCTATGAAGACAACTTTGTTTTATTCTTCCTAGATCAAGAATACTTTCCCCCTGAAGTCAGAATACACTTTTTACCCTTATGAAAAACTTAAAAAAATGCAACATATAAATTTTAAGATTCGTGAGCAAAACACAATCACTTTTCATTTGCATTAAAAGATAAGAGTTTACAAAGCTTTAATGGGCATTTCAAGCCACAATACATCATTTTGAAAAATCTCAAAATACAAAAGATACATGAAATGCAACTAAAGCCTCATGTTTACAAAAGCTAGCTTAAAATACAAAAATATGCATAATCGGAGTGATGCCTCAACTCTCTTTCACTCGATCTCTTACTCGTCACCTGAAGATTTTTGGAAGAATGGGGGTAAGTTTAAAAGTTCGTGGGTAATAAGTTTATAATTGGAAACAAGAAAAACCATTGAAAAATACTCAATGTCATATTAATTTTGCATCAAATCCATAAAACACATAGTTCTCAAATTCTCACATTATCAAGCAATTTATAAGAACCATAAGTCTTGCATTCATCAAACTTGTCAACACATTCTAAATACATAATCACATCAAAGCGAACTAACACATTCCCACATAATAGTCTTGTGTAGTCATGAACAGAATGTACTATCGTATTCCTACATAATGGTCTTGCGTAGTTGTAAACTTGAGGGAGCTCAAGAAGGAGCTCGGTAGTCATAAACTTGAGGGAGATCAAGAAGGAGCTCCATAGTTTTAAACTTAAGGGAGCTTAAGAAATATCTCTATAGTCGTAAAATTGAGGGAGTTCAAGAAGGAGTTCCATGCCACTAGCGGGCAAGCGGGAGACGCCTTTAATAAAGTCAAAATGCAATTGACATAAGAGAACGGACTACCATAAACCCACATAATATGCATTTTATGACTTGAAAATAGATTGCCCATAAAGGCATATTTTGAAACCATGTTTTTCATGAGCATTAAATATTTCAAAACGCATTTCCATTTCTATTTCACAATTCATCAACAAAAATTCATACACCAAACATATGGAAATTTCTCAATCATTCAAAGAGCAATAATGTAACGTTCATAAAATAATTGAAATCATTTAATGTTCTTAAATTTGAAAAGATAGTCATGGCTCATTACTCAAATATAAACATGAACTCACCTTGAATTCTTTAATTAATACTTGCTTAAAAATGTCTCTCCTCTTTCCCTTCTTGATTTCTTTTAACAATGACAAAAATGCCATTCAATAGGAATTCAAATTGAAAACCTAAAGAACACACATTCATTAAAATTGATCCTAGAATACTTAAACTTATGCATTTCCTAAACTTCATGATCCAAAAACCCTTTCAAAATCCAAAAGAACCCAAAAACGCACTTACCCTAGATCTTCTCCAGATGAAGAGATGTTTGGCTCAAATGAAAACTCTTTTCTTCTCCTACCTTTTTCTCTTCTTGAACAACCTCAAAATCTTTCTTGAAGGCTAAGAAAAATTAAAACCTAGCTTGGTTTCTCTTCTTTCTCTCCTTCTCTTCTTCTCTTTGTATTTTTCTTTCTTCTTCTTCTCACTCACGTTTTCTCTCTTCTTCAAATGCAGGACCATAATTTTTCTTCCCGTTTTGCCCTTAGTGATTATAAAATGTCCATTTTACCCTTCCTTATATGCCTTATGGTCTTTATCCTTAAGTAAGCTACCAAAAATGCCTTGATACAATCTTACCAACTTAAATTCAATTAACCCATGAAATAAAATCCTACTAACCTTAATATAATTATTAACTCTAAAAAAATTTATCGATCAAAACGTCATAATTAATTTAAATCATCCTTAACTCAAGGTTAAAAAAATTCGAGGGCCAACAAATAGTGAAGAGTAAAGAGGGCTGAGGTAGTGAAGGAGAGCCGAAGGAGTCTTCGGAGGGGCTACAACATAGGGGCTGAAGCATTTTTCAGGAAAGACTCATGAAGCGCTAGATATCTCGACACTAGTTTGGAGGCAACATCGATGTCGATGACTCGGGTTAAGTATTTTTTTTAATTATTTTATTATTTTTTCTCTCAATAGAAATTGATTGTGTTATCCTACGTTAATTGATTTGGGTTTTGTATATGGAAAATTGGATTTTTGTTATTGTTCGGTTATTTGTGTATGAACCTATTGGGTATTGTGAAAAGATGATTTTAATGCTTTCATTGAATCCCTTAATTGCAAACCCATTGTTAGGATTTTGATATAATCTGTAATTGTTGTGTTAAAATTCATGTGTAGTGACTAATAATTCATAATCATTAAGGATAACATGAACTAGGTTAAATGATGCATCGTATGTGGTTGTTGTCTTGATTAATCAGTTTTCTTAATTTGTAATGTTACTACCTAATTAAATCTAAAGATCGTATCTTGGATTATTCGGTGAGTTTAATTAACGATTGTATCTTGATTAAACAAAACCTAAAGGAAAGCTTGGGTTAATTATTAACTCACAACTAATAGTTACTAGGAGAGGTTTAGGAACAACAATTAATGAGATATGTTTAATTAGGGTGTAGGCTGAGGTTTAATCAAAAAGCTAGGTCCCTATTGAATTCCCCACTTTTATCATTTTTTTGCATATTTTCTTTAATTTGTTTTTATTATTTGGTTTCATTTTATTTTCTTCTTAAAAAAAAATCCAAACTCCCTCCCCCCCTGTTAAACCTAAACACAAGTTACTTTCATTTCATAAACTTTATACACTCTCTGTGGGATCGACATAGATGCACCACTACTATAGTAGTAGTCTAGTTATTTTATTTTAACTAACATTACAACGCGTAGTCAATTTTTGGCGCCATTATCGAGGAATGTGGTGTTTTAGTTTTTTTTTGTGATTTAAATGGTGTTTTGTATATATTTGTTCGTAATTAATTTATTTTCTGTTATTTTGTGATCTTTTCATTTTTTATTTTGTGTTTAAAATTTTTTTGATATGGACGGAAGTAATTTCTTTTTATAAGTCATATTCTTAATCATATAATAATGTTTGGACTAATCAACCTAACTTTTGTTATGGATGGGATAATCATCAGAATTACTTCCATGATAGTTTGCAGGA
>JANVCQ010062810.1:0-10304 GCA_025531925.1 Erythroxylum plowmanianum
TCAAATTCTAATTAATGACCCAATTCTAAAAATAAATAATTAAACCAACAAACAAAACAAAAATAAATAACTAGACAATAAAAAAGAATTTTAAAAAAAATCAGGATCCAACATTAGCAGTGGTAAGCGTGGTCTTTCAGTGGCAGTTACCCCCCAAATTTAAAGATCTAAAGAGCTTCATCATGAAAATATAAATAGGTAATTGTGAGGAGGTTAAGGGTATGCTTGACCTTGAAATAAGTATAAACCTAATGCCTCATTTTATTTATATGAAATTATTTCTAGGACACTTAAGACCTACCAATCTGTGTTTGCAATTAACTGATAGGTCAATCCGTTATCCTAAAGGAATAGTGGAAGATGTGTTAGTGAAGGTTAGAGGATTGATTTTACTCATAGACTTTGTGGTGTTAGATATGGGAGAAATAAAAGAGTAAGAAAAGGAGTACATCATACTCCTTGAGAGACCTTTTATGGCCACCACATCACTTTGATTAGTGTGAAGAATGGAAAATTGACCATGATTGTTTTAGGACAAATAGTAATGCTTTCAATCTTCAATGTTAAATCTATTCTTACTACTGTTTATGAAAAAGTTCTCTTGTTGATCAGTGTAATCTAAAAATTTTGATTTTTCCTTACAGGGGGAAGAAAAGGAATTAAAGTTGGTTAAAGAGAATGATGAATACTGCCAAGTGTTAGATGATGAAACTAAGGGGGAGTTTGGTCATTTCTTATAGACAAATCTCAATGAAGAGAAGAAAATAGTGGAATCAATAACTTTGAATGATCCACTTTGAGAATGTCTACTGAGATGTCCAGCTACAAGACATTAAAGAAGCACTAAAAGGGAGACAACCAGTATAATTTCTGTTTCATTTTTTGATTATTTGTTTGTTATTCCTTTTTAGTGAATCTTAACTTAATTTGTTTTCTTTGTGTGTGTAGGTCCAGTTTTTAATCTCTCTTATAAGTTTTCCTAGCAAATATTCTCTATTCTTCAATGCAGTATGCCACATTCTACACTACAACAATGCATCCACTACCCCTACCTTCGTATCATATTTCTATCCTTCTCCTTTTTATTATTTTTATTGCTTATTAGTTTAATTTCTTTTAGTTTTTATGTTTGTCCTTGTTTGCATTAATTTTCGTCTTAGATCCCTCTTTTATTTTCTTATCATATTAGGAATAACGTGATATTTAAGTGTAGGGGAGTAGTATTTAATTAAAAAATTGATTTTGTGTTGTGTTTTTGTTTTTCCATTGAATAGTTAGAGATGCATGGTCATGAAATAAACTCGATCGAGATTAGAAATGCTTAATATGAGTGAATGAGTATACTTACATGTTTAGACTGATTGGATTTCGATTAAAATGATAGTAGCTTATTGCTAGATCCTAATTTCGGAGCCCAACATTTGGAGTCATAAAACGTGAGCATATTATCCTATAGGGTTATTTCAAAGAACCCTCATTGGCCATCATCCCACAAGGGTGGCGTGCCCACACCAGTCAAATATCAAAAACAAACTCATTTCTCCTATTTCAGAACAGATTTTAGGAATCCTCAAACTGGAATTACAATTTGACTTCTTCAGAACATTTGTTTCCCGATTGTCTTAGGTTTCTAATGACATCAAAATCAGTCCATTTGGTTCACAATTCTAAAATTTAGGGCCCAAACATTTTTAGACTATTATTAAACTAGAATAGTACACTATACCTAATTTCCATCTAGAATTTGAAAGTCTTAAGGACTGAATTGATATTTCATTCCTTTAGATAATTTGTAGTCTATGTCTCTAGTTTATTTTCAAATAAGAATCATCTCATTCAGAGCTCTACAAATCAAGATATCACTAAACTATTGAAGTATGTTTAGTAAAATACCTCATTCATACTCTTCCAACCCATACCCTTACTTTGATTTAATCAATCTTTTTCGAATCAACATCAAAAACTATAAAATTTTATGGTGAGGTATAAAAAGTTTTTAGCAATCTATTGGTGTAAGAATCATTTCATTTGGAGGTTGGATAACAAAGTTATGGCCAAAAGAATCAAACTAGGTTTTGCCCTCAATCATATTGAACCTATTTTGAGACAATTGTCATAACTTTCTCTAGAGATGTCAAATTAAGGTCATCTTCGGACGATGTCGAAGACAAATTTAGAGCTACAACTTTTGTGAAGACCTTAAAGAGAGATTTTGTCATCTAGAGGATCAAAATTGAACTAGAATAAGGTCAGATGAAATTAGACAAAGGGCAGATGAAAGGTCAGATGAAAGACTTTAGTCTAAGACCTCTTTGGGGACAATTGTTATAACTTTCATTAGAGATATCGGATTAAGGTCATTATCAAACGGTTTGAAAGAGGAATTCTATATCTACAACTTTCATGAAGACACCAAGAGAGATTTTGTCATTTAGAGGGTCAAAATTGAGTCAGAAGAAAGGTCAGGTGAAACTAGATGAAAGGCTTTAGTCTAAGTCTGAACTAGATGATAGCCTTCAGTCTAACATTGAACCAGACGATAAGCTTCAGTCTAAGACTGAACCAGACGATGGGGTTTTTACAAGGTCTTCCTCACATTACCTAAAGGTCTAAAATCACTAACTACACTGTCCAGAGCATCTCTACTTATAAAGATCATAACTTTTGACTCCAATGTCCAAAAATTTCATACTATATATCATTGGAAAGCTAGAAAGGTAAACTATAACTTTTTAGATGACAAATTTGTCTAATGTAGCCTAGATAAATACAATTTTTCCATAAAATTTATAACACAAATTTACCCTTATGAAAGACTTGAAAATTTTCCCAATTTCACTTCCTCTAATGCAATATCATTTTTATCCATTCAACTACCAGATTGACTTCATTAAACTCTCAAATCTCAACTTATATGACCCATCACATTCAACTACATCTCATCATTCATAATTCATATCTTTCTTTTGCATAACATCTCACTTATGTATATATATATTTTTAAAATTGTCAACTCAAGTTGACAACTTCTTCATGTATATCTAATTTCAACTCACATCATCCATACAAAATTCATATTTCATTAACACCAAGGATAAGAGTTTACAAATTTTTAATGGCATTCCAAGCCACATTACATTATCGGTATCAAAATCCAAAAAACAAAAGATATAAAACCTAATAAGTCTCGAAAGGCATCTATAGTCTTGCTTTTACTAATCTAACTTAATTTACAAAAACATTGCAAAAGTATAATGATGCCTCGACTCTTGGTTACTTGATCTCATTTTCTTCACCTGAAGATGGGACCAAAAGGGGGTGAGCTAGAAAGATCATGGATAACAGTTTATAATGGAAAAATAAGCAAAACCCTTGGAATGTTTACTTGTCAGTATAAAATTTAAATTGAAATCATAAATTGTTTCGCTCTCTAATTCTTAACCATAGTTCACGAATTACAAAACATGAATACATCAAACTTGTTAACAAAACATAAGCACATAAACACATCAGAATGGTTTGGGTAGATCCAAAACAGAACGTATTACACATTTTTCCTAAAGGTCCTATGTAGCCGTGAATAAAACGTACTAAAGCAATCCCACATAATGGTTTTATGTAGTTGTGAACTTATAGGAGTCTATAAAGGAGCTCCATGCCACTAGCAAGTAAGTGGTAGAAGTCTTTGATCAAAATGTACTTGACTTATCTTAGAGGACAACCACAAACCAACATAATCATACATTTCACATCTTGTAAACATATTGCCCAAAATGGCACTTTTTCGAAACATGATTTTTCATAAGCATGAGATATTTTGAAAACATGATTTCATAAACATGTTATCTTTTCAAAAAAATCACTTTTAAAGTCTTTTCATAAATCATCACACAAATCATATAACAACGTATTGCAATTTCTCAAATCATTTAAAAACAATAAATGCAACACTTATGATGCAATTGAAATCATTAAATTTCTTTGATTCAAAGAAAACATTAGTGGCTTATTTACTCTATTATAAACATGTACCCACCTTGAATTCCTTGCTTAAAGACTTGTTCAAAATACCTCTCTTGATTCCCTTCTACAATAACAAAAATACCACTCAATAGGGTTTTCAATTGAAAGTCCCATAAAGCACAATCACTAAATTGGTTCTAGAATACCTAAACCCATGCATTTACTAAGCTTCATGAACTAAAATCCTTCCAAAAATTCATAAAGATTCAAAATGATCTTACCTTGATTTTTCACCAAATGAAAAAATCTTTGGCTCAATTGGAAGCTCTTCTCTTCCTCCACCTTTTTCCCTTCTTGAACAACCTCAAAATCTCCCTTAAAAACCAAGAAATGATGAAACCCTAACTATCTTTCCTTCTTTCCTCTCCTTTCCACCGAAACTCCCTTCTTTCTCTCTTCTATTTTTGTTCTTCTCTCCCAATTCACATTTTTCCCTTCTTAAAAGAACAAGACAATATTTCTTCTTCCATTTCTACCCTTAATGAGCCCAAAAAGTCTATTTTACCCTTCCTTATAGGCTTATGTTCTTTTAACCTTAAGTGTCTTGCCAAAAACACCCTGGAACATTCTTATAACCTTAACACTTTAATTCCATTAACCCATACAATAAAATCCTACTAACCTTGACATAATAATTAACCCCAAAAATATTTAATCCAATAAACCTGATAATTTATTTAATCATGCTTAACTTCAATGAAAAAAATTTCGAGGGCCAACACTTGTTGTGATAGATGAATGACACCTTCTTTGGTAAGAATCTGTGCCTTTTTGAAATATTAAACACCAAATTCAAGTATTCTTTATTGAGAGTGTTCTGTCATGATTAAGGAACTCTAGAACTTGCTTATAAATACTGGTTAAGATCACATAATCTTATACAAACATTGAGATGATGAATGCAATTAGGATTTACCCTTTTTGCATAAAATCCACCATAATGTTACCCTTAGTGAATCCCCTTTGAGCTTAACATGAAACATTTCTTTCTTTAAACCCAAAATATAAGCCTTGACCTTAATTATTTGTCCTCTTCATTGTACCTACCATAAGGTAAGTTGAGCATTTGAATTGGTATGATTAGGTTTAAGGAATAATTTGCTTGAATAAGTATGGGGGAATCATAGGATATAGTTGGCTATTGAGTTAGGAATGCGAAGGGTTGTAGCAACTTTTATCTCTCCTTTATATTTTTCCTCTTCTAAACTCAATCTTGTTCTAAATAAATAAAAACTAGTAAAAAAGGGAAAAAAAGAAATAGAAAGAAAGAAAGAAATAGAAATAGAAAAGAAAAGGAAGGAAGAGAAGATAAACCAAAAATCGAAGAGAAAAAGGAGACACATAAAAAGGGAGTGTTAATCTTATTAACTTGAAAGGAAAGAATTGAGTGTTTTTATGCTTCATTGTTTATATTGTTTAAATGCTCAATTTTTTGTGGTTTTAAACTATAATTTTCCTTTTCTTTCCTACCTTTAGCTCGAGCCCATTACAGCCAAAATAAAGGCCTTCTAATTGATGTTTATGTTTGATATCAGTAGTCGAGATTGGATTAGTAAGCAAGCATATGGTAGATTCCTTACATAAAATCAATTATGAGTGAATATATCCTACCTTTGAATGCTTGAGAAGATAGAGAGTGAAGTGAATGTCTATCACACTTATTGATGGTTCTTTAAATTGAAGTACTTGTTGATTTTGGATAAATATGCAAAGAATAGCTTGTTCCTAGAGTATTATGAGTTTTAAGTTCTTAGATTGTGTTTATTGAAATAATTTTTGATATCTTTCACTATTATTTGGAGAAATCATTGTTTTTATTGGTTGTTCTTATATAGTCTAGTATTTTTTATTTTGCTTGAGGACAATCATAGTTTAAGTGTCAGGAATTGTTATTAGTCGTGGTTTTTCGATGTGCGTAAGTTCTAATTAATAACCTCGATAAATTATAATTATACAGGTCGTTCACGTAGTACCTAAGGTGTCATTCCCAGAAGGAGGGATAATCTAATCCTAAAATCTAAGGCCAAACCAATTCACAATAATTCAAATTATAACAAAACTAAAGCAAGAATTTAATTAAATCATGCAACTCAATTCCAAGAATCAATTACAAAAATATTAACAAAGTAGCAGTGGCAACACACACTCAATAATCAACCTAAAGGAACTATCAATTGAGAGAAAGGGGAATTTTTACCTATATTTAATGCTAAACTAATTGATTATAAATTATTGGATTATTGGTCTTAGACGACCCTAAGATTGATTACTCTCTCTCGAGTTATAACCATTAATCCTAAATTATAAACCCTAATTAGAATATGAAAAATTGCAATCTCTCAATGAACAATCTATCCAAAATCCTAATTAGATATGAAGTTGTCCAATAAACTACAGGAACCTATATGAGATCTCTGTTCACACAATTACCAATTTGATTAATTTCTTATTCTTATTAAATCACCTAAGTCTTATTAGCCCAATTTAATTATTTTCATTCGATTCACCCTCTTAATCTATTATCGAATTATGCAATCATAGAAATCAATCACAATACATCAATCACACTGATATCAGCTTCTCCACTTCTTTCTACCTTCTTCTCTTTCTCAATCTCTCAATAATTTTCTCTAGGGTTTCTCTCCAAAGTGGCTAATGCAAAAGCTTCCTCTCATATTTTTCTTATTCTTTATATATCTTTTGTGTTCTAGACAGCCCTAAGGATTTTTTGGGGTTCAAAAGGTCCAAAAACTCCCTCAAAATATAACATTCTTTAGTGTCTATGCGTCTTCCCGACTTAAGCCACGAATGTGGCCTTGCAAGCCATGATCATGGGCCATGTTCGAGCCTTTTGTCACAATTGTGGCAAGCAGGATATGTTTGTGGGTTGTATGGGCTGACTCTAGTGGTTCTGTCATGATCGTGGTATGTTGGCCATGATCGTGGATCACTGTTTCGGCCCGAATGTCTCTTAAACTTCTCCGTTCTTCGATGTTAACCCGAAAATACTAACAATCACACCAAGGTACCTTAAAAACATGATAATTAAGCTTAAAGACTTATACTAACCCATAAAAACACAATTAATTAACAAACTAACACAATTCTATCCTAAACACATATCAATATTGGTGTCGTCCCTAGGACTAAATCAATAGTAAAATCAAACTCTTTATTAGGTAGTAATCTAAATAACTCCTCTAGAAAGACATCGGGGAACCCACACACAATAGGGACATCTCCCAGTACGACCCTCTGTGCTGAAGTGTCAATCATATGTACGAGGTATGTTGGCATCCCTAACGAATCAACCTCTTAGCCTTAATCACCAATATAAAACAACTTGGGAATATCTGTCGGTCATTAGTAAATTTAATTGGGACTCCATCCTAAAGGTCAAATTCCACTTTCTTATTAAAAAAATCAACCCTGATGCGATACCTCTCTAACCAATCAATCCCCAATATTACCTCAAAATCCCAGAGATCGAAGGGAATAAGATCTGCCTTTAACACAACATCACCAATCTTTATCTCATAGATCGTATATACTTCATCACAAGCCACTTGCTCTCTAAGAGGAGTAACTACAATGAGAGGGGGGATCTAACGGCTCTAGGGGATGACTAATATACTTGGCAAAGGTCACCCTGATAAAAGACCTTTGTGTGCAAGTATCGATCAAAACTTTAGCGTCTCTATTGAGAACAATTATAACACCTATAATTGTGTCCAGATTGGCTCGAACTTCCTCCTCTATCATCGCATAAACTCGTTCTTGAGCTTATGAAGTAGGATGTTACTGACCAGTTGGAGGTGTACTACTGCCCACACCAGTCCTCTGTGTGGATCCAGAAGACTAAACACTTGCCTTGGTAGTCTCCCCGCTATGTCTTATTGGTTGTATCAAGCTATCTCCTTCTCGAGTCTAAGCCTAAACTAGCTATGGACAATCTATCCTCATGTGCCCTATCTCTCCTCACCGAAAACATTTTCTTGACTCTGTACACCTGCTTGAATATACCTTTCTGCAGTTTCTACACTACTCAGACTGATATGAACAAGCTCGAGAAGCATAGCTAGTAGTTGGGGCAGTTCTCCGACCTCTTGGTTATGGTGACTGTAGACTGACATTTGATGATGCAATGCCTCCTATACTACCTGGTGCTGAACTACTACAACTTCTCTTAGGCTACTGACTAAAGGAACCTCTTCCCTTCCTTTTTCAATTCTTTTCCTCACACTGTCTTCCGTGCTCTTTCATCAACCTCTCGGCTTTCTTAGCTAACTATACTATCTCCTTGAATGTGGTAGTGGGGGTAACCGTCATTCCCTCCCGGATCGCCAAATACAATGCAGTCTCAAAACGAACACACAGATTCTCTTCATCTGCCACGTATTCAGCAACATAGGTGACGAGCTATCTCAACTCTGTCTCAAACTTGTGCACCGATATATTCCCCTATGTCAGTGTAAAGAAGTTAACCTTCTTCTGATCTCGATCAAATCTTGTATAGTATTGTTCATTGAATTCATTAATAAAATCCCTCCAGGTAATCTGATTGTGGTATTGTCCCCGGGTATTGTCCCATCAAACTCTAGCATCACCCTTCAGTAAGTAGACAACTACCTTTAGCTTCATCTCATTAGAAAAACCCATATCATAAAATGTCTCTGCGGCTCGTTTCATCTAAGTTTTGATCTCAATGATGTCACCGCGCCCATCAAAAGTACCACATCCAAGATTTCTTACCTCTTTAATATATCCAAAAATTTCAAGTATCAGATTTTGCGTTGGTTCAGGACTAGGCACCACTAATGGCTATTGTGGTGGTGGTACCTATTATGGCATCTATAACGCTCCAGCCCTACGCTGCCACTGCGCAGTATACCCTACCATGTCATCACCTGCTGTAGAGTCTCCCTCAGCATCGGTAGTAAATTTGGCTATGCTACTACTAGTGGTGTTACAGTGTAAGGCTACCTAGAAGCTGAAGAGCTAGCAACCACTAGTTTTGTGACTGCTTCATTGCTATGTTCCAAGGTCCAACCTTGCGACAACTTCCCCTTCCTCGTCCAACTGTCACTATAAAAGTAAAGAAAAATACATTGTTTAATAAAATGCCTAATTTATCTAAGATCCCAAACATCCCAAGGAATGTCGACAAGTACTCTGATGAAGGTCGAAATCATCTAATCGTTAAGAACATAAACTTAACGATCTGATTCTCAACTTATCGATCAAAGACTTTCGACACCCAGACTTGACTCCTAAGGGTTATGATCTTTTTAAAAAAATGGAAATAACACTTTTGAAAACGTAAAAACCAAGCTCTAATACCATTTTAATTGTCATGACCTGGTACCACATCGGACACATGACAACTGCCGCATACCCAGGCTAAGGACACTTACAGTACCCTTAATTCGACTACGCAAGGCTAATTGAATACCTTTTTAAAAACATTTGGGCAGCACAACAGCTGTATTTTAAAAATCTCAAACTTAATCAAAACAACTGCAAACAATTTTAAACGCACTTCTATATTCATATTAAAATTCTACCACAAGTTCTGGGCTTTTCAGTCCACTCAAAACCAATCTCAACAACAATATCAAAAGTTCAGACATAAGGTCTTTTACAAACTACAAGACAGTCAAGAGTTAATTTATACAGACATAAAGCATATCAATATAACCAAACTAATAAAAATAGTTAATGAGCCACTATACAAAAAAGTACAAAACAGAGACTATGTTGGACCCCAAACTTTTCTTGGAAGTTAGAACCATTGTATATGAAATGTTGGAAGTTAAAAGACGAAAAATGTAGTTGAAATATGTTTACTAAGTATGCTTCAATGTTTTAGCCATAACGTTTTCTCTAGTTATTCAAATGAGATGATATTTGATTTGGCATAAACTAGAGAGATAGGGCTACAAATTGTCTGATGAAATCAAGTTTTAATTCAGTATCTAAGAATATCAATTTTTGGATCGAAGTTGAGCACAGAATATTGTTTTAGTATAAGAATAGTCTGAAAATGTTTGAGGCATAACTTTTAGATTATGAAGCCAAATTGAATGATTTTGATGTCATTAGAAAATTGAGACATTGAGGAACATTTTTCTAGAAGGAATTGTTATCAAATTTGTTGGATCCGGGTGAATTTTAACCCCACGAAGGGGACCCACCACCGGACCTATGGATCTGGGTGGATTTTAACCCCACGAAGGGGACCCACCACCAGACCCAGGTACCCCACCACCCCATTAATTGGT
>JANVCQ010062875.1:0-10300 GCA_025531925.1 Erythroxylum plowmanianum
TTGTTCCAGAAGTTGCTATCTAGAACAATTTGCTTAACTTCTCTACCTTTTTCAGTTTTTAGGAATTTCTTAAATCCGGCATTTACGACCATAGCTTCCAAATGCTCCTTGTGATCATAGAGACTCTTCAGTGCAATAAATTGTATGCCAAAGCGAGTATCTCCGGGACAAATAATTTCAGTCAACCCAGGCCGTTTTCTCAACCATCCATGAGGCCACTTGTGATTATACATGAATACTGTAATCCTCAAAGCAAGAACTACCAAATTCTTCATCGATGTCAATTCCTCAATATCCTTCATAATCAAATTGATACAATGTGCAAAACATGGAAACTAATAGATCGAAGGATATTTATCAGACAACAATTTTCTAGCCTTTTTGTAGTTCTTTGCATTGTTCGTGACCATATGCACAACATTTTTAGCACTAACCATCTCAACAATCTCAGAGAAAAGATTACATAAAGTTTGTGCATCAGAATCAATACCAAAAACATCAACAAATTTAATAAAAGAAATCCCATTTGGACAGTAACCAAGAAATTAATCAAAGATCTGTGCGTATCATCTATCCAACCATCACCCATAATCGTACAACCAGTTTCAACCCATTTAGAGCGCAAAGCATCAATAGATTGGGTTTTAGCTTCTTTAAGTAATGGGACTCTTAATGCATGATAAGTAGGACTTGCGTATCCATGACTCATAGTTGCAATCTGACTAATCATAGACTAAAAAAATGGTGAATTAACAGCATTGATTGGAATACAACTATCGTAAAATCACAATGCAATTGACATATCAGTATCATGTCATCTTTCTCTACTTAGTAGTGTTGCTTGTATGCTAGGTTGAGCTGAGTCTATATCAGCACCGGCTTTTTATGTAACTTCTAATTTCATTTGTTTTCTTTCTCTTACTACTACCATCTACATCTCCTTTACCAGCTAAGTTAGAGATCTCCACTACATCATCTCCATCTAACTCACAAGTCTCAACATCATATAAATTTGTCCTAGAGTCATTTTTCTCCTTTTTGCTATTAGATGCTTATATTAATTGTCCTTTAATCAAAAAACGAACATCTGGTTTAACTTTAGGACAGGGTTTGACATTACCAGTAATGCCGGCTAGGTGTTGCTTCATTCGGTTTATCCCGCCACCACAAATTGCTTGATCGCAATACAAACACTTTAAGGTGCGTTTCTTTCCACTTGTTTGTACCTCATAACAGTGCTTCCATGCTATATCACTTCTCTGACGAGAATTTTGGCTGCAACTTTGATCAGTGGATGATGACGTGTGCGATGGTGCAGAAGAAGCATTGTTATCCATCACTACAAAATAAAAAACAAAGATGGTTCAGGATATGGAATCTTTGAATAAGAAATTAGAGGAAACAATGAGTTAAAGATTGTTCATGATATATAAAATATGATTCTGTAACAATTTCAAATTTACATTGCACTCATTCTCAAAGAAAAATATTTTAAAATCAAACATATGATAAGATATTTAAGAAAAAGACAAAAGCTTTTTGAAATCATTAGACTATTATTAGTAATGTTGAAGATTTTTGGTTCGATGGCTGGCCCTCACTGCTGCTCTTACTCTCCCTTTTTACGCCTATGTTGATTTAATCTCCAACCCTTGCCATCTATTTACTGCGTCTCACTGTAGCAGTTGATGTGACGAATAAACATTGGCTACTCCTTTAAAATCCTCCTGCCTGTGCTTCTGTGTGTGTGCTCCTCTTCCAAGTCCCAAACTTGCGCCGACACTGTAGCAATAACCTTCCAACGTTGGCTGCTCCTCTAAAACGCAGCAGCGTTAGCGCACAATATATATATATATATATATATATATATATAATTGTGTCTTTATATTCATTGAACCAGTGGTCAACCGATTCGACCAATCCCGGTTTAACCGATCAATTGATCGATTCTCACCGATTCGCATTGGTTCAATTGGAGACTGGTTTTTAGGGGTCACTCGGACCCGATAGCCTACTAATCACCGGTCAAACCGACTGTTCCGATTCGGGTTTGAAAATCATGCTCGAGACCAAATTTCTGAAAGAAACTTGAATGGAGTGAATTGTTCATAACGGAGGCGAGTGACTGCCTTGTCACTTGTGCGCAAGTTTTTTCCAAAGCGTGTGGACCACACTGCATTAACTTCCTGGAACTGGAAGCATTAATGTCAATGTATCTTACTTCAATCTGTTGGATGGTTCAAGTAGTTAGAAAGAGCCCTATTCTTACTCGAAAATCATCATTGACCTTGACGAAGACAATACGATAATTCCCAAATGACACTCCAGAGGTACCCCAATTATTTGGTAAATTCAAGTTGTTCGTTCCAACACTTTCGGACAAGTTTCTCACAACAAATAACATAAAGATGCAGCAAATGATTAGTTCATATTCTTTCAATTTAAGGACCTTTATGGGCAAGTGATCCTGTGAGATGTTTTAAAATGAGAATTAGCATTATGTTATACAGAATATTTTATGGGATTAGAAGCCTTATTTTCGTTTATGACTTGTTACTTATCAAAAAGAAATTTATAACGAATAAACATCAATAATAAGTACCACGCGTCTTGGCCTTTGACAATGACGGGGAATCAGAGCTGCAGCGGGCTCCCGTGCAGCACGGCGAGACGACTTCGTTAAATATCCCGGTACCCGCCACTTGAATAATGCTCTATTCTTTAAGAGGATCACATGGTCCCCTCTTTTTTCTATTTAAAAAGTAAGGTAAAATATAAAAAATTTATTACGACATTACTCATTAATTTTTTTAAAGATTACTTGAAAATATTTGCGATATTTAAAATGACTTTTTATTAAATTTTAATTGAATTATTTTTCTCATTGTATTACTAAAATTATTATATAAATTTATTTAGTAATTAGTCATATAATAATTTATATTAAAATATTCACACACAGTCATTGACATGGTTAAAGTGTGAAGGGCTAAATTTTTATGCTTGCATTAACTTGAGAAGAACCAGTAAAAGCCACGAATTTTATGTGTACTCTCTATCTAAGTTATCAACTTTTCTGTTACTAATTTATTACCCACAACTAAGACAAGTGCACATTTCATTAGGAAATAATATGATGGAAAGTAAAAGCAAATCCCTCAAGGAAGTGATATAGATTTGAAATAATAAAGCAAATCCTCACTCCTCCTTGCCACTTTGGGATAGTGATGTCATACCACTTCGTTTTGGCTTGCTTCCAATTATCTAATTTCCAAACCACAGGAAAGCTTTTAAAACTCCATCAAGTTCTTTGATGACTCTCTTCAAAAAAACCATATGGGCAGCCTAATAGATATGCTTACTACTCAAGATTGAATTAATGAGAGTAACTCTAGCTACAAGGGACAGAAATTTATATTGCCATGCATTAATCCTTTCTTTGAGTTTCTCAATCAAAGGAATGAAATCAGTAAATTTAGGCTATTTGGAATTAATGGTATTCCCAAATATTTCAATGGAAGATATTGCAAGGAGAAAGGAACCATTATGCTCAGTGACGGAGCTAGAAATTTAAGATAAGAGAGCCTAAATATTTAATTTTTTAAAATTTTGGGGGACTCAATACACCACTAGCCCCTAAATAACTTCGTTCTTATATATATATAATAAAAATATTTAATTTTTTAAAATTTTGGGGGGTTCAGTGTACCACTGGACCCCATGTATCTCCGTCACTGAGTCTGCTCTTGGTTTTTGATATTGGAGGAGAGATAGAAATGACTTTTTTCCACATTTAAGTCTAGACCAATCCGAGAAGATCTATAACTTGTGCAACAACATTCTAATTGTATAATCATCTGCTTTACCAAGAAGGATTAATTCATCGGCATAGATTAAATGAGATAGTTTGATAGATCTACATTTGTGATGATACTGGAATGTATCATTGCAATCTACCAATTTGGAGATAAGTCTGGAGATTCCTTCCATTGCTAAGGTGAATAAGTAGGGGAGAGGGGATCCCCTTTTCGTATTCCTCTAGCATTATTAAAAGGTTGTGTTGGAACACCATTCACCAATATACTGAAGGAAGTGGTTTTGAAGCATCGAACAACCCAATTTCTGAAAATTAATGGCAAATCAATAGCATCCAAATATTCTTGCAAATAATGTCAACTAATAATGTCGTAAGCCTTAAAGAAATCAATCTTTAACAAGCAGCTTTTAATGTTCTTACTAAAACTGTATTCCCCCAAAAGCTCTTGTAAGAGGAGTATGTTGTTGCCAATATTTCTACCAGGTAAGAATGCCCCTTGAGCTATGTTAATTACTTATGTCAAAACAATTTTCAATCTTATAGCAAGCAGCTTTGCAATAACTTTATAAACAGTGTTGCAACAAGAGATGGGTTGGAATTCAAAAATAGTAGAAGGGTTTTTCTTCTTGGGTATAAGACAGATGAAAGTGTGATTTACTTCCTTCGGCATTTGAGTAGAGGAAAAAAACAAACTCCAAAACTGCTTCTGTAAAACCCTACTAGTGATGTCCTAATTTTTCTGAAAAAACATGGCTGTAAAACTATCTGGACTAGGAGATTTAGCTGGATGAAGGTTAAACAAAACTTCCTTGACTTCTTGAGGGGTAAAGGGAGCAATAAGCATGTCAAGTTGATCTTGTGAGGGGGGTAAAATCAAGCACCTCTTTGACAGTGAATCTCTGAATCTGTTTGTTCTCACGACCCATTAACTATTGGAAATACTCCCTTATAAAATTGATTAGCTCCTGCTGGTTTAAGATCACATTCCTATTACTATCCTTCAATTTAGAAATTGAATTTATGTTCCTTTGTGCTAGAAGAGAAGCATGAAATAATTTGGTTTCAGAATCACCTTCTCTTAACCAATTTAATCGGGCTTTCTTCCTTAAGTTCTCATTGTGAAAAGTCAACCCCTCTCGGTATTCTTTCAGCCTCTGTAATTCTGCATTCCTGAGTTCAGAATTATGGGGATCCTTATAACATGCCTATTATGCTTATGCCAATTTTAGTTTAATGTCACCAAGGTTTTGTGCCTTCCCTTTCACAAATTTTTTAATGGCACATTTGACAATTCTAAGCTTTTGTATCCATTGAAAGGCCTTGTATCCTTGCACCTGTTGTCGCCAGCATTCACTAAATAGTGCCATAAAACCTTCTAATTGTATGGCCCCATTGAAAACTATGAATGACGCTTCTACGTTAACAGGTTTCGTAACGTTAACAGGTTTCGTAATCTTCTGAGTATGTAGAAATGAGTGGTCTGACAACATATGCTCTCCAAAGTATGCACAAGAATTTGGGAATCTACCAAGCCAAGATTGATTCACCAGGGCTCTGTCAAGCTTCTTCCGTATCAAGATATCTCCCTGCTGCTTATTAGACCATGTAAATAATCGACCTGTTGCCCTGAAACCGAAGCTTCGAGAGAAAATAGAGTAAATAGAACTGACCATCTTTTATTCAGCTGTACGTGTCGTTACATAATGGTCAGAGAGTTTGCTATATACATAAACAGTAAAACAAAAGTAGATGACTAACTCCTGTACAAACAAAACAAAAGACAGAGTATTTACAAGAAACTACATCGTATACATTTAAATAAAACAACAACAGTACAGAAGAAGAAGAAGAAGATCAAAATTTATAATAATAATAAATAATAATAATAACAATAATTAATAATAATAATAACGATGATGATGATGACGACGACGACGATGAGTTTAACAATATAATCAAGAATAAAAAATTGCTTATATGAGGGAGGGGTATTCCTGAAAATTACTTTTGTTTTATTTTGGAGACGGAGACGAGAAATCTTGTACCACAGTTATGAGAGGTACAAAAAATTTATATCTCTGTGTTCTGGAGACGAAACAAAAATATGTGAAAACAGCAAGTAAACACAACGGAGTACGGAACTTTTGTATCCCTGTCATCTTTCCCTATCTATAGAGACAGCAACCAAATACAGTTTAATGGTCAGAGAATTTGCTATATACAAAAACAGTAAAACAAAAGTAGATGACTAATTGCTGTACAAACAAAACAAAACACAGAGTATTTACAACAAACGACACCGTATACATTTAAATAAAACAACAACAGTACAGATAAGTTATCATGCCTGTAAGTCCAGTAGACTAACATTTTGGTGAAGTTAGAGAAAGCTCTCCGCTAGAACCCATTCTCTATCTTACTCCACCTTCTATTTCACTAGAATTCAAGGTACCATTAAAGTCTCCAACTACTAAGCAAGGATTCCGTGAACCTGATTGAATAAGTTGTATATCCATCCACAATTTTGTACCTGATTGAATAAGGATTCTGTGTACCTGATTCTGAAATGGAACTTCCACTTGACAAAGCTATGATCCCCTCTGTTTTCACGAAATTCTCCATCTCTATTTCTGTCTACAAACTCGCCCATATCTATCAACCTCGCTCAAATAACAGCACTCAAAGCTTCGAATTTATTAACCCATCAAAGCTTCGATCTTGTTGACCCCTCAAAATAAAGTCATCCACATATTTCCTCGTCTACAAAGCTTCGATCTTTAATTAATGGCGACAAATATCCATTCCACTAATTATTTGATTCAAAGTGTTATTACCTGAGGGTTAAGGTGACGCATGACGACTAGAACAAATGTTTACAACTATAACCATATTTTTCTCTTTGATTTATTATTTTTAACTTACTAAAATAAGAAATAATAATAATGATCAAACTTAAAACTTTATATTAATAAATACCTAAAACAACAACACCTAGTATAAATCGCACTAAAACGTAAGATCTGGAGAGGTATAATAGTATGCAGTCTTATTCCTAATTAAATGAGAGATTTTTTTCAAAAAAACTTTATATTAATAAAGTTTAAAAAATAAACTCTACTAATTAGACTATATATTTGTATTAGAACTTTGTCCATTAAAATTTTAATTTTAATTATTTTCATTGATATAATAAAATGAGATAAGACCGAACGTTCTTATGTAGTACAAAACTGCCTTTTTTAATTTATATTTAAAATGAAATTACCAAAAATTAAATTTTAATCTATGTTTAAAATAATAATTAGCTCTTTGCGTTCAAAAATTAATTTAAAAAATTCTTTATAATTTCAAATACATTTATATTTATATGGTATTTAAAACACCTGACTATTATAGGTCTCATGGGATAACTAACCCTAAAAGCTAACTTGAAGGGTGAGAGAGCCTACAAGCCTATAAATCCCACATCGTTCTCTTTTATCATCAATGTGGGACAATTAAACCATAATATTGACCTCTTCCAATTTTTCTTCACGCAAATAAAAACTCAATTTTAATTATTGCAACTGTAGTTTTATATGGTTTGATAGTTTTATATGGTTTGAACTACCAGTCTTGGTTTACGTCTTAAAGTATAAAATTGAGTTCAGTTTTACCGCTTGGAGGAACCAATTTTCTTGGATTGTATATTCAATCAAATCAATTTTTCAATTGTAGAAAACATTCTTTGGAATGAAACATCAAATTGACTTAAAAAGCGTTATTGTCAAGGTCATTACTTTAGAATTTCCTAAATCCTATCGATCGAAGTGAACTAGACGGCCCAGATTAGGACTTGTAGGCCACTGATATCAAATTGGGACAAGTACTAATTCGTTCTTGGACCAATTTTTTAGCTGGCATCAGATTGAGACAAGTAGCAAGCCAACGGCTTGAAAGAAGCTGATTGAGAGTGGATTTTGGAGGAGTTAACATGACAAGAGCTAGTTTGTTTGCTGGGAAGAGTTCTAGAGACTGAGCATGCAGGTCCTTATTTGGTGCGAAAAATCAGAAGCTGCAAATTTAAACGAATCAAACGTAAGGAAGAAATTAGCAGAAATCTTGGGAGTTTGTTGCAGAATCTGGGCCACAACTGCAGACCCACATCCATTTCAGGAAGACTTTGAAAAAGAAAAAAGATCTAACGTGATGAAGGAGGTCATTGTGAGAGGCTTCTTCTTTAAGGGGAACATGACTTTTATTAGGATGAGAGTTAGAACTTTTGCATCTCATTTTTTTTATTCTTTTGTTATGAAAATTGTCAAATTATTACAGTGCTTCACTCATTTACATAGACGGCCTTGCTTTTCTGCACTTTTAACTAATCAGAATAAATAGATTCTGCAGTCACTGTTCATATTTATTTGCTTTCTTCTTCAATTTTGATAAAGTTTTACAAGTTCTAGTTTCTATCAACATCGTTTACTTTATCAATAAGCAAAATCAACTTAAACTTCTTCCACATTAATCAAGTGGACCCTCCAGTTTCAACTTTCAATTGCCTGCAAGCAGAATTGCATATCATTCATAAGTTTGATTTCATAAGACTTATGAATGAATGAAATATAGTTTAATTATTCAATATTGATTGTTCTTATCTATTCTTGATATTATTGTTTTAACCAACAATTAAAAATTGAATCTATTCAATCTGTTCAATCATAAAAATTTTATACCAATCAATTTTTCGATTCATTTTTTAACTTTTTGATTTAATTTACTTTAATAATTATTATTAAAATTAATCAATTTATTAATTAATTACTGTTTTTAATTTCATAAACTAATCAATTTTTATAAACCAAGATAAATCAATTAATTTTTATTTAACATTTTTGTTTTTCAATTAAACTAAAAATTAAAATAAGTCAATTAATTTTTATTTAATATTTTATTTTTCAATTAAACTTCAAAATCTTCGATGGGTAACCAAATTCTATAATTTTATTCAATCTTTAATCAGTTTGTTAACAGTCTAATATTAGTTGGACTTTTTAAACTTTAAATTTCTTATCTTATCGACTTAATTTCTGATTCAATTTTTAAAACATTTATTTTGATTGACCCTTAAGATGCATATTAGTTAGCTAATCCAAATGAATTATCGCTAAATTAAAAACTGCATCTATAGTTGTATAATTTCTTTAATCAATAGTAGCATATAAGAACTCTTCATTGGCTGCGTTAGAAACTGCGGTTCTTAGGAAGAATAATTTAAAGGTAGCACTGCGTGTTAATCGATTGTATTCGTTAGTTATTCTAATAATTAAGGCTGGTTGTTAATTAAAATATAGACCGTATCTAAATTTATTCGCTATCAAGAATTGAGTAAAATACATGTTTTTGGTTACTAACTCATCAAGTTCAGGCTCCTCATGTGCTACTTCCTGAATGTTCTGGATAGTACGAAGAAGAAAGGAAGTGTACGTAAGTACGTTCCCGAATTTTCTGGACACTATGAAGTGTAAGATTTTTGGTCAAACCTTACCTATCTCATATGTATGTGGTCCATTTAATCATGACCCATAACTTCCGCATTTTTTGTCGCCCAAATATCCAACCCTTTGTCTTTGTGATGGCCAGAGATTGAATAGGTTTAGTAGGTTTAAAACAAGTTTGGTTTGGTCCCTATCTTAACCCACGCATCTGTGACACCATCGTTGTGCTAAGGAAGAGGATAGAAGCTCCAAACTTCACAGACACGTTTAGCTCTTTGGTGGAGAGGCAATGGCTAGAGATATTTTATGTTTTCGGTTAAATTTCCGTTGCTTGTTACATATATATGTATGATCCATATGCATGTATCTTTACATTAAAGTTGTTGTATAAGGTGCATGCTACTGGTAAGTTTTATTTACATTTGATATCACAGCTATAGCTTACCTCTGTCTTGCTTTAGAAACCACTAAAACACTTGCCTCTGTTTTACTTTGTTCTGGTTGCGTTTCTGCCAAATATATATATGTTTGAGGTTGTTGATTTTTTCGACATTTTGGACCTCTTTGAGACATTAAAGTCGTATTGTTGTCATCCATGGAGCACTCGACGGTGACAAAACCATGTGGGGAGGAAGGGATGATGATGGTCGTACGTGAGGTTTCGAAGTTGCCATTTATTAAATATTGCATGGTCGATTCTGCTACTTCTCGTGTGCGTTGCCTGAGCCTTCTCGTCCCATCGCCGACCTTCCTGCAGACGCCGGTGTCCTCTGCTGGTCTGGAGCGTCGGGGCTTCGATTGGTTCCAGTCGGGTCACGCCCGACCTGACTGGAGGTTGAAGACGACCCCGACTTTTGTTTTTTTTTTTAATAAAATTATTAATATTAATTTTGTTTTAATATTATTAATAAATTAGGTTAATTCAGACCTAACCTATTATGTTATGATTTTAACTATAAAATCATTTTTGGGTCTTAATATTTTATGAAAAATATTAAGTTTTAAT
>JANVCQ010062886.1:0-10300 GCA_025531925.1 Erythroxylum plowmanianum
TTCGACCCTATTCACCACTTTACTCTCTTAAGTGTTCTAGAGTAGGAATTTATTTTTGTTGGTTTGACACGCCATCAAAAATCTTTAGAACTCTCCCTAGCTTGTACTAACTAGAAGCGATGTCGCTACCACTTTCTCCAAGTTGTTGAGGAATTAATTCCTTTGTTTCAACCGGGTTGAGAGATGTGTCAATATTAATGTCTTTTAGTTCAAAGAGTTTTAGATTCTCATTCACCTCACGGCTGTTAGGGAACTCTTCTTCCATAAATTCCATATCTCGTGACTTAATTTTAGTTACACTTCCATTTTGTTACTCACTAATGAACACATAACCTTTTGAATGCTCAGAATATCTTATAAAGATACATTTCTTGCCTCTAGGTCCTAACTTTCCATGTCGGTGAAAAGTGATGTGTATGTAAGCATCATAACCCCATGGCTGCAGATTATCCAAACTTGGCTTTCTGCTGATCCAAATTTCATATGGGGTATTAGGTACATAGGCTATTGTCAACAATGTATCTCCCCAACCAGAAACAGGAAATTATGGTTGTGTCTTCATTGACCTAACCATGTCAAGTAAAGGGTGATTCCTTCTTTCCATTACACCATTTTGTTGAGGAGTTCTTGGAATTGTTAATTGCCTGATAATTCCTTTTCTTTCACAT
Source organism: Erythroxylum plowmanianum (assembly GCA_025531925.1). Classification (NCBI taxonomy): domain Eukaryota; kingdom Viridiplantae; phylum Streptophyta; class Magnoliopsida; order Malpighiales; family Erythroxylaceae; genus Erythroxylum; species Erythroxylum plowmanianum. The sequence continues at coordinate 669 of JANVCQ010062886.1, forward strand.
AATTCTTTAAATTGATTAGATAGATATTCACGACCTCAGTCAGTTCTTAAACTTTTAATTTTTCTATCTAATTGATTCTTAACCTCATTAATATATTTTCTAAATCAATCAAATTCTTAAGATTTGTGGGGGATCAAATAAACATGATCAAAATGTATATAATCATCTATAAATGTGATAAAATAAGAATTACCATGCCTTGCCCTCACATTTAATGATCCAAAGATGTCAGAATGGATTAATTGTAAAAGAAATTTGCCCTTTGATCCTTTGTAAAAGGTTTTCTGGTTAACTTTCCTGCTGAACAATGTTCACACATGGGTAAGTTTATTTTAGCAAGTGGGCCTAAAAGGCCTTCTCTAGCTAGCCTTTTCATTTTGTCTTGCTCAATATGACCCAATCTATTATGCCATATAAGTGAATCATTATTTATATTATCAATAAAAACAAGTAGCCAAAATATAGTATTATGAATATTAGGGTCGATGCCATGAATATCAACACTAAAATCATTCCCCATGTATACTTTAATGCTACCAACTATTATTCGACGATAATCAGCTAACCCTACACGGTCCCTCGTGACATAGTCGGTTGCACCAAAATCTGCAATCCATGTATAAAGAGATTCAACAACTAACCCAATAGTAGCTATATAACAAGTAAAACGAGGAATATGGTCAAGGTGTACCTCTTGTACCTTTTTCTACTCAGTGCATTCATGAGTGAAATGCCCCATTTGAATATAATTGTAGTAGTTCATCTTGCTTGTGTCCTTTTTGCTAACTCATTTTCCCCTCCTACATTTAGCTTTCTTATTAGGCCTAGATTCATCATTTCCTTTAGAAGTAACTAGTATGTTTTCTCTTAGGCTTGAATGCCTTATGAGAACTAGACTTAGCAACCAAGATATTTAGAGGTTTGGTAGCCCTTAGGCGCTCTTCCTCCAACTCCAAATGACATGCAATAGCTTGAAAGGTTTTTATGTTGTTATTATGTGTCAGATTGATTTGAAGCCTTTTTGTTCTTATCCTTGGAGGTCAAATAAAAAATTTAATTCCAAGAATTGCAACATAGAATGCAACCTTGGGTCGTCTCACTTAATCGGAACCTAATGAATTGGACCTAAGCTAGCCTAAATGTCATGAAATGCAAACTAAAGTAGTAAAGAAGGGGGTTTTGATTCTTTTAGAAAACTAAACATAATTGAACGAATTGTAAGAGAAATGTATAAAAAGTATTTTTGGATTTTGGGAATAAAAATTTGAAAGTTAAAAACAATAATCAAATATGATAGAATCCTCTTGAAAAAATGAGCTTTGGCTATCATAGTTCGAAATAAATCTTGGTGGGAGTGAAAATCACTATGTTTCAAATGATAAACCTTAAAGAACAATTTAAGTCTAAATTTTTAATCAATGAACTCCATTTCTTAAAACCTTGTTGAATGCATCTTAGTGGGGTGCAATGGGTAAGTCAATGCAAATGGTCATTTTGGGATCTAACATCATCTCAATATCAAACACAACTAAGCAGATAAAAGAAAATTAACCAAATCACATATGAGACTTCAAATATTCAAGTTCCAAGTTCTACATCAACAAATCCCAAGAACACATTAAATGTTCAACACTTGATTAAACTCTAATCAAGAAAATTCAACTACAAATTACAAAGCCTAAACTTAGGATTTCATAACAATGTAGCTGAACATGATTAAACTACTCCCGTTTGAAGCTCACTGAACTCCAACCATTTCTACATCTTCAAGAGGGAAAGGTGCTTAGCCAGGCATCACTTTAGGAGAACTCACAATCAGAAACCCACCAGAAGCATCCATGGAAGCAGCTGTCGATGAAGGAGTTAACTGTGAAAATGGAGGAGAGGTGATGATGGATGTCTGAAGTTGAGAGAGAGCTCGGTGTGTATCTGTGTTATGTGTATATGTGTCAGCTTTTAACCTAATATGGTAGGTTTTTAAAAGAAAGATGATTTGGATCGAATTGCAAAGTGGGTAAATTTTTGAAAATGGTTCGGCTATTCAAAGGCTCGTCATGGCAAACTTTTCCTGAAAGATTTTTGCTTCATTACTGGTTCTTTCTCTGAGACGAAAGAATTAATTTTCGCTATGGAAAAATTTTCCCGAAAGTTCGGCTTGGAATTCTTTATATTTCACCACGGTGACAGATCTCTTTTCCCGCAGCGAACCTCCTGTTGTGCCTGTTCACTTATTGACTTCACTTCAGCCTTCCTTGACTCTACATCTTCTTCTTGAGTCCCTTCTCCTTGAGTCTCCCATAATGAACAATGGTAGTTTACAGTATCAATAGAAAATTAATTAGTGCAATTAATACTGATTTGTGACAATTTTTACTTTCAAACTACATAAAATAAAGGTACACACTCAAGAGTCAATTTAAGCATAAAATCTAGAAATAGGAGTAAAAAGTTTAGTAAAAGTCATGAAAATATTGCCAATTTATATAATAAACTTGGTCTCAATCAAATTTCCCCCACACTTAGACCTTTGTACTCCTGGACAAAGTTTATATGAGTCAAAGAGATACAAGTGCAACGGAAAATTCCGACCATGCTTAAAATAAGAGTAGATAACTGGTAAAAATCACTTTCTTAGAAATCAATCAAAACATACTGAAAGAGTGCCAAGAAAATAAACACTATAGGAATTTAATCTAAGAGATTGAGCAAAAGAGATTTCACTCAAGGCACGATGTTTGCTCTCATCTCACTTGTTTTTGGATAATTTTACTCTAAAGTCTACTTAATCCATTCTCTACCATAAGCTTGTGACAATTCTACTTCTCCACTACAAGAACTATAATTTCGAAAATCAAGAGAACTTTTAGACGTTGTAATGCGCGGAAGGCTAGATGAAAGAAAAAAGTATGAGTGCATGCACCTCAATTACGAAATAGATGTCAATTGTAAGACAATTTTGACACAAACGACAACATAATCTCTTTTTTTTTAATATATATACATATATATATTGTTTTTTTAAGAATATATATACACTTTTTTTTATTTTTCACAAATAACCAATTTCTTGAGATAACTAGAAGAAAACGAGAAATAATAATTGAAACTATAAGAAGATGTGTGCATGTGCTCAAAAATTATGGTTGAAGGGGCTAGCAATGGATAGGTGTTTATGGGGTTTGTGTTTGGGTCAATAGGGTTTTGAAAGAATGCCTCTATCATGTTAACAAAATTTCTAATTCATCAAGCATTGATTAAGAATTAAAACAAGTTCTAGAGAGACATGAAATAAGCAGATACACACAAAAATGAAAGAATTCAGGCCCAAATATCCTTCCAACAAGGTTAATATCTCAATTAACAATCTCAAGGTTTAAAAACATAAATTGCTACTTTGTCAGAATACCCTCACTTACTTTGTGTTGAAAACATTGAAAATGAAATTAGCCAAAACCGACTATCATTTAAAAAATGGAAGGTGTTTTCAAAAACGCAGGGATTTTTTTGAAACTTATAAAATCTTTGAGATATAAAAGTGACAAGAATCTAATTAGGGAGAATTACTAAATGGAGGCAACAGTTTCTTTTAGAGCATGGTGCCGCGGTGAAACCAAAAGTTCACCGCGGCGAACAATTCAGTACACAAATATTACCGCGGCGAAGAAAGAATTCACCACGGTGAACATGATGGAGTTCGGATATTGCCACGGCGAAGGCAGAGTGCGCCATGGTGAAAAATGATAGAAACTTTTGAACAACTGATTTGTCTCAATCACCAAGTTTAAAATTTGAATATTATGCACAACTGACTTGTATAAACATTTAAATGGCCGAAATGATGCACAAACAAGAATTGCAAAGTGGGAAAACCTCCCTCACACTTAAAACATCGAATTGTCCTTAATGATGAAATAATCAGAACTCAATCACAATGTGAACAAAACAGTAGATAAAGTTCAGGGGCATGAAGAGACAGAAGGGAATTTTATTGGAATGTAAAGCTATTGATGAAATTAAAAACATAGCTATCTTCCTATTGAGATGGTTTCTCCCCCACATTTTTTAAGTAAAGTAGTACATCAAAACATGGCATAACTAGTCAAAGACCAAAAGTAAATAAACAAGTGAAGGGGAGAAGGAATCTAATATTTATGGTGGTTTTTAGTTCTCATGATCGAGCTTCAATAGGGGGCTATTCACTTTGAGTTGGGCTCTGGTTTCTTCATGTATAAGCTTGACCATACTGAAGTTGTGCACTTTAGTGACCAAATACGATCCATCCCAACGAGTGTTGAATTTTCCATGTTTAAAGGTGAAACGAGCCTTGAATAATAGGACTTTGTCCCCTTCCTTGAAGTTCTTCCTCTGAAGAATCTTATCATGCATCAATTTTGTCTTCTCTTTGTAGAGGAGAGAATCTTCATATGCCTCTAGTCTTAACTCCTTTAGTTCTTGCAGTTGCAGTTTCCTTTCCATACTGGAAGATCCCAACTCCATTTTGTATTGCTTAACTACCCAATAAGCTTTATGCTCTAACTCCACGGGCATCATCTTATTTGCACACAACAACTAAAAGGATATACATAAGGCAAAAAGATGGGGTTAAGGGACCCATGAAATCAATTCCCCATACATCAAAGATTTTACAAAATAATAGAGGTTGCTGTGGCAATTCATGCCATTTTCCTCACCCTCCAAAACGTTGACATTTGTCACATGGCTGACAAAAGCTAAATGAATCCTTAAAAAGGGTAGGTCAATAAAAACCAGAATCTAGAATTTTTCTAGAAATTCTCCTCGCACTGAAATGCCCACCACAAACCATTGAATGACAAGCTGAAATTATAGCATCAAATTCCTCATTAGGCACTCATTTTCAGATTACCTGGTCACTGCACAGTCTCTATAGATGAGGGGCATCCCACATGTAAGGTTCTTTGAGAACTGAAGCACTTAAATTTGTATCCGGAAAAGTATCGCAAGTCAGTTCAAAAGAGTCCACTCCCTATGTATCGTTTGGTAGCCTGCTTAAATGATCAGCTACATGATTTGCTGCTCCAGCTCGATCTTTAAACAAGAAGCAATGCCCACTATATCAATTTAGGTTTCGACTGTGGTTTCTTGAGGAGATATCGTACAACTGCGTGATTAGTAAAAATGATTACATGTGAGTTTAACATATATTGCCTAAATTTTTCTAAAGCAAATACTATTGCAAATAGCTCTTTCTCAGTTATTGTATAGTTGATTTGATCTGGATCCAATGTTTTCGAGGCATATGTGATAATTCTTGCTAGTTTCTCGTCCCGTTGACCCAACATAGCCCCTACAACACAATTGAAAACATCACATGAAAGCTCAAAAGGTAAGTTCCAATCAGGAGCAACTAAAATGGGTGGGGAAATGAGTTTTAATTTCAATGTGTCAAAGGCATTTTTGCAAGAATCATCAAACTCAAATTTTTCATCTTTTTGTAAAAGCTTGGAAAGAGGTAGTGCAATTTTGTTGAAATCTTTTATGAACTGCCTATAAAATCCTGCATGACCTAAAAATGATCTTATATCTTGAACACAAGCAGGATAAGGCAAAGAAGATATAACCTCAATTTTAGCTTTATCAACTTCAATCCCCTTGCTGAAAATTAAATGATCTAGCACTATACCTTCATTGACCCTAAAATGGCATTTTTCAAAGTTCAAAATCAAATTCTTTTCAATGCATCTTTTTAAAAGTTTTGCAAGACTGAATAGACAAGCATCAAACAAATCACCATAAATTGTGAAATCATCCATAAATACTTCCATGCGTTCTTTAAAAAATTCACAAAAAATAGCCATCACACAACACTGGAAAGTTCCTAAGGCATTATATAAACCAAAAGGTATCCTTCGATATGCAAAGGTGCCAAAAGGACATGTAAAGGTGGTTTTATCTTGGTCATCTGGTGTAATAGATACTTGAAAGTACCCAGAGAAACCATCTAAAAAACATTAATGTGATTTACCTGTGAGCCTTTCAAGCATCTGGTCAATAAAAGGGAGGGGAAATGGTCTTTTCGTGTGGCATCATTTAATCATCTATAATCTATACACACATGCCACAAATTTTGCACTCTTGTAAGAATGAACTCATCCTATCATTTTTTATCACCATTATCCCACTCTTTTTCGACACTACATGTATTGAACTAATCTACTCACTATCAAAAATGGGATATATTATCCCGGCACTCAACAATTTTGTGATTTCTTTCTTAACCATGTCTAAGATAAGTGGGTTTAATCTCCTTTGATGCTGCCTCACAAATTTTGAACCTTCACTCAATAAGATCCTATGTGTGCGAATAGCTGGGTAAATTCTAGGTATATCTGCTAAAGTCTACCCTATAGCCCTCTTATGTTCCCTCAAAACATTTAAGAGTCTCTCTTCCTTAGTGTGAGACAAGGTATTGGCAATTATGACAGGTAATCACTCATCAGACTTACGAAAGGCATACTTCAAGGTAGTGGGTAAGGGTTTCAACTCAAGCATAGGAGGTTACACAATAGAAGGAATCAATTTATGAAGTTCAAGAGAGAAAAGATCACTCCCTCTTTCCTCCGATGTGGGATCCATCTCTGGTGATTTGTTGCGGCAACGGCCTGGGCCAACACTTTCTACTTCTCTTCGATGAAGCATTTGTGGTGAGGTACAATGCCTTAAGCTATTTCCTCATCAATGTTAGTCTTCGTGATGCCTAAATCACCAGAAATATTAACAAAAAACTGTCCCCAAGATCAATAAATACAATTTAGAATCAAAGGAATTCTCTTTCAATTCAAATTCATGGTAGGCTTCATCAATAACAATATCAATCATGTTAATACCTAGGAGTGAATAATCCTTATGGGGGTGTTTCATAGCCTCATACATGTTAAAACTCACCTGTTGATCTCTTACCTCCATAGTGATTGTACCTTCTTTTATGCTAATCATGGTACCAACAGTCCTTAAGAAGGGTCGACCAAGAATCAAAGAAGTATCCTGTATAACTTCAGAAGACATATCAAGCACATAAAAATTAGCTAGAAAAACTAAACCCTTGACCTGGACCAAAATATCCTCTATAAGGCCTATAGGATGCCTAATAGACGTATCAGCCAATTGGAGAACTAAAGATGTAGACTTAAGATTTTTTACTCCTAATGATTCATAAACAGACTTAGGCATAACATTAACGGCTGCCTCTAGATCTAACAAGGCTCCCCCTATGGTAACTTTACCTATAGTGCAAAGGACAGTGAAAGATCCAGGGTCTTGGCATTTTACAGGGATTTGAGGCTTGAATAAGGCTAACAAATTCTAGCTTACTCATTTCTTTCTACCATACTATTGGATCTTTGCCTAAACTTCCTCTTATGGGTACACAAGTCTTTAAGGTATTTAGCATAAGCAGGAACCTGTTTCATAAGATCACGCAAAGGAATATTGGTTTCCACTTTTCTACACAAATCAATGATATCTTTTTTATGCTTAATGTCAGTCATTCGCTTGCTCATGAAATATGAATTAGGAAAAGGAAGGTCTTGAAGATTTACCTCCTTACCTTGGACTTCGTTGGCTCCATGCTTGCTTGATTCCATATGCTCACTTGTTGTTGCTTGTTTCTTGTAGCTTTTTGAAGTAACTCCCTTACCCCTTTATTCAGACTTCCTTTCAGTCAAAAATGATTTTTCTTTAGAGCTTTCAAATGTTTTGATTTTGTTCTTTGTCAAAGGCAATTCCTCACTATCAATCTCCTCTTCACCTTCTTCTTCATCTTGATTTTTGAACCTCATTTGTTTCCCACTTCGGAGAGCTATTGCATTTAAACTTTTAGGGTTCATCACAGTCTTTGAAGGAATAGTTCCACTGCTTCTTACTTCATCTTCACTCATGTTGTTAGACAATTGAGTGACATATGAGTTAATATTTTCATCTTTCATCTCCCATTGCTCCATTCTCTTTTCCAAAGCATTGAACCGAGTAGCATTCTTTGAAGAATCTTGCTAAATCAGAGAAGCTATGGCATTAAACTAGTTATTGTTAGAATTCCTTTCTTCCTTCTTCATAGTCATCATATTGTGCAGCAGTTGGTTGGTGTCCTCCTTAGGTGGGACGATCAGGATGGTTGGGGAACTAGTTGGTGGAAGTACCAGCTCCTCCTCCTTGTTGAAATTTGTTTGGAGCCCGTCCCTCTTCATTCCTCCAATTAAACCCAGGGTTGGCCTTCCATCCCTCGTTATATGTGTTGGAGTAGGGTCCCATTTCTGATTTGATCATCCCGTATACTCTACAGACACTTTTTTATATCGACTGGGGCAAACACAAGATATGTGCATCACTGACCCAGAAGTATTACAACTGGGTTGCTGTAAGAACCATAGAAGATGTCAGGTGATGCACACTCATATTTTTCAGTTCCATAGTGATGAAGGATAATTGTGAGGTCACTTTACTCTCGAAAGAGTCAACTTTTGACTCCAAACTCTCCACTCTTTTTGATTGGGCTATTGTGGCGCCCAACTCATGCACTCTTCTAGTCTCTCTAACACTGTACTGTTGATGATTCAAGTCCATTTTCTTGATCAAATCTCATGCTTCCGAAGCTATAAGATCAATTAATGAACCTCTTGATGCCGCATCTAACATACCTTTGCCTTGACTTTTCAACCCATCATAGAAATATTGCACTAACTGTTAATTAGGTATCTGGTGTTGGGGGCATCTAGACAACAGATCTTGGAAGCAGTTACAATAGTAATAAAGAGACTCATCATAATCCTAATGTGCCGAATAAATCTCCTTCCTCATCGATGAAGTTCAGGAGACTGGAAAGTACTTCTTTAAGAAAGCCTTCCTCAGATTGGTCCAATCATGGTAGGCATTCGCCACATGCCTTGGACGACTCATGTACCACTCTCTTGCTAACTCTCTTGCTTTTCCTTCCAAATATAAGTGAAAAACCTTCCATAGTACTTGATCAAGTGAAGATCCCACTGGTTTCATACTCTGACAGATCATGGACAAAGATTACAAATGCATGTCAGGATCCTTTCTTATCAAGCCATGAAATTTAGGAAGAGAGTTAGTGATTAATCCTTTAACTTCAAAATTAACATCAAAATTAGGATAGGAAGTCATAAATGGATCATAATTCATGTCAGAAGTTGTCGCTTCCCTAATAATCCTTCTTTGATTCCCATTATTCTCACCTACTCTCTGATGCTCCCCATTACCTCCATTATCACCATTCCTAGGTTGGTTAACATGAAAGTTAGGGTTTTGTAGAAAGGCTAGGTTATCAGCCATATTCACTCCTTAAAAAGGGTCACTCTCACTACTTTGCCCACTAGACTCTTCTTTAACAACTACCTTACTTGTCTCTTTTTCTGTTCTCTTCTTTCTAATCTTTATCAAACGTCTCCCAATTTTAGGATAGAAAGGCAGAAGTTTCGCTTTTCGAGGCATGCACAGGAACAATTCAAAGGAAAATAAAAAGTAATAAAAATTATTCGCAAGCACACAAAGTTAAACAAAAGATGAGATGTGATGGATGCAAGTGTATGGTGTGTGTAAGTATGTATGAAAATATGTATGTATGGATCAAACAG
>JANVCQ010063008.1:0-10295 GCA_025531925.1 Erythroxylum plowmanianum
TGACACTTGATTTCAATTGATCCTAAACAATATTTCTCCCTTTATTCCTTGCCACGATTGGGGTTTCTTTGTATTGACAAATGCTAACATCAACATTACCTCCATTTTCCATAATTTACCTCTTCTATTATTACATCGTTTCATAATAATTCAACTACCATATGGGGTGCATTCACTCTTCCCATTTGATTCCTCATCTTTTTCTTAATCTCGTGCGTACATAAAATTATCTCTTATATGCATTTCTTACTTTCTCCTTTCTACACATCATTTATCTCTCGTAAAGTCAATTATGTCTATTTCTTTTCCCATATATAAATCCTCAATCAATTCGGAATTACTAATGCAGAATCATCAAAAAATTTTGATATCAATATCACAGACATATTATTACATTAAATCATAACTTTTATCACATTTATCCAACATTCATTTCAAATCCAAGTCAAACCTTTCAAGGTCATAGAAAATTTTATTTCCTTTAACCTGGCTTGTACACTTTAGTCTCATCATTTCCACTTATATCTTTATTTTCCTCAAACAATCCACAACAATGCATTCACATTAAGTTTACATTTGAGAATATATCCTCACAGTACAATATTAACATCATATTCCATAATACATTTACCAATACAATTGTGTTAAATCTTTGTCTGACATATCTAATCATATACAATTTCTCATTCATATATATCCATAACCTCTATTTTCTCACATTATGACATATCATCACTTTTCTCACTATTTATATCAGCTTGAACACTTAACACATGCTCATGCGTGTGACTTATACTCATGCGACTCAGACTAGGGATTAATTGCCACTATTTGCTATGACATGACTTAAATACATGTAACTTGACCCATATTTTAGAAAATGCCCATCTAAGATAGTACTTCTGGGCTCTGATACCACATAAATGTAACACCCCACTCCTGTAGGACCCGAACCCGACATCGTGGGTGATATCCAAATTCGTGCCCCGCGAGGGTGACATGCTAGCGCACTGAAACAGTCAAACTCAGTACAGAGTTTTTTTTGTTTGAATACATCCAAATGCGTGGAAATCAGTAAACAAATTTTGGCTCGTTATTATTCATAAACATTTTTAATCAACAAAATGCAATCAATAGAATTTTCAATAGCCAATTGGGCCCCTTTCACAAAGACATAACACTTTAGTCATAATGTCATTACATTCCACCATAAAAGCCTTTGTATAAACATTGAACAAAATTTCAGAATACAATATTTTTTTTTGAAATGGCTGAATACAAATTTATACAATAGGAAAAACACTAATACAGATGCCAACTGATCCTGATCTCTTCTTTCACTTACATGCAATAGGTATACTCTCGTTGGCCTAACGGGGTATTCTTTTGATCCTGAAAAAAATTGCAAATTTTGGGTGAGTTTTGCGAACTTAATGAGTGACCATCATCGATGACTGACCCAGTCACATGCACATAATTCACACATCTCACTTTTTTTTTCACATTTCACATTATTTCACATTCAATACACTTAATCATTCATATTATGCATATGCAATGCACATGAGACTCACTTTCCATTTGTTATTTTGTTGTGACCGAGTGCCTAAACTGTCCCATATAGGGCTCATTAATAACTGTCCCTTATCCACTTGGGGGATACAGGGTTCATTAAACGTTGAGCCGGAGGCTCTAAATCACTTTTGAGCTCAAGGCTTATTTTCACTCGTTGAGCTTTAAGCTCTAATCGTTGGTTATTCTGGTCACAACTGCCATTATATTTCATACATTCATGTAATGGAATGCATCACTCATATTTGCATATCCCATTCAATCACTTTCTCATATCATCGGACCTTAGTCCGGCATTCAACATTATAGTTGAGAGTTCACACTTTCATTCATATGCAAATGCACATTCATAACACATTTAACAATCACATTAAGTGCACATAGTTCATCTAATTCACATTTAAGTAGCACTTCAATATTCAAATCAATATCACAATCATCAGACCTCCTGTCTGGAAACCAACACAGTCATTCACATTCATGTGAGCATTCAGTAGTCAATCAATACAAAATTCAGATAGGACAAATAATGAGATGAGACCATCTCAGTCTACTCACAGTACGCTCCATATTTGCAATTGCTTCCAAGATCTGGAAACGTTTGGATGCGAACATTTAACCTGCACATCACAATTATGCAATACACACATTACACACACACATTAATAATTTTGCACAATTAGAGCATTTATTTATGCAGAAATATGTATATGGACTATGTACAATGCATGCTCAATGACAATCCCTGGTATATTATCAAATTTCACTTCTTATCCAATTTCCCATTTTATAACTCAATTTCTCGTCATTTTCACTAGATACACTTCACTTCTCTTTTTGAATCACAACTTTAATTATATGGACCACTTCATCTCCATTAAACACATGTATTTGGTAGTTTAATACCAACAATTCACTCATTAAGGTTATTCCAACATTACATGATCACACATTATCAAAACTCTCATTTATTCGTATAAATTCTCCAAAATTCCAGACCTTCGGGTCTATTGTTTACATTCAATTTGAAAAGTGAAAATGATGTAATTTGGTCCTACTTTCTTCTGGAAAAGTGTTCCCAATGTCTTATGTTTCTATTGACACCAAAATCACTCAATTTGGTCAAGAAATTTGGAAGATATGCTTAAAACATTTTCGGGTTGTTCATATACAAAAATAGTGTACTATGCATAGGTTCCATCCAGAGTTTGAATAACTTAGAGAATGAATCAAATCCTACTTCTTTAGATAATTTATAACCCTATTTCTCTAGTGTACTCCAAATCAATAATCATATCATTTGGAATCCTACAGATCCATATATAATCAAAACACGAAAGTATACTTAGTAACAATAATCCTATTTACACTGTTCCAACAAATTCTCACACTTTCATTTGATCAATATTTTTCAATTCAAATCAGAACAATACATATTTTTATGGAGTGGTAGAACAATGTGTTATAAATCTTTTGGTTCAAGAATCAAGTCATTTGGAGGTCTAGAGAAGAAGTTATAGTCAAAAGAAGCAAACCATGTTTATGCCCTCACTCCTCATGAACCTATATTGGCGCGATTGCCATAACGTTCAAAAAAGATGTTGGATTGCTATTGTTTGTAGACGGTTTGAAAGAAGACTTCGAGATATACAACTTTTATGAAGACTTCAACGTGAGATTTTGCCTTTAAAAGGGTCAAAATTGCGATTTACTGTAGCTATCCCAAGAATGTCCGTTTCATGTCCGTTTAACGGACATTGTCGGGCTTAAGGGTGCTTTTTCACCCTAGAACATCCATTAAATGGACATGGACTAGCCTGGGGATGTTTTTACACCCAAGAAGGTCCGTTTAATGGACATATGTTACACAAAACTCCCTCCAAAGTCTCTCCAATGATTCCTACATCCATTCTAACTTCATATATACCCATAATCTTCTCAAATTCACCTCTTCTAGTACAAAACCACTTCATATCAACTCAAACACCAATTAGATTTCATTAAACCCTCAACTCTCGACTCTCAACTCATCTCATTCATTATATTTAACTATATCTTATCATTCAAAATTTCTATCCTTTTTCCATAACATATCTTATTCCTAAGTATCAAGCACTTCATATTCGAAGTTAATCATTTCTAGTTGATGACTACTTCATGTATACCTCAAGCTTAGCTCAACATCATCCATACCTAAATTCATATTCCCTATTTGTTCATAACCACCTAAAATAGAACACAAACATATACACTCATCCAAGATTTTGCTACATCCAGTTCTCATTTTCACATAAAAATTGGAGAGTCTTAAAAGCAGAAATTTAAATTTGATGAATTCACAAAAAAGATAGCCATATGTCTCTAGTTTAATCCAAATCAAGAATCAACTCATTTGGATAACTACAGAACAAATTATGGCTAAAACACAAAAACATATCAGTGGAAATTTTTTCTGCTAACAATTTCCAGATTTTCAAACTTTCAACATTTACAACTAACTCAACTTATACCTAGATTATCTCTTTATTTCATTTCCTCATCATTCTCTACCCAACTCAACTCAATAAATCACTCACAAACAAATCATGATCTATAATTGATCATTAACCAAAAATAGAGCATATAAACTTATCCATTCATAACCAATTTTCTACACTCATCTAAAACCCACTTTGATGATCATTCAACCTCCAAAACATCCCTATAAATCATTGCTCATCAAGCATATATAAGCAAGAAATTTACACACTCTCACCATTCACGACACCAATATACCCAACACACCATTTCATGAAATTAACCTCTAAATATCATCACAATTGCTTCATTTAACCAAAACCCATGATATTTGACAAGATACTTACTTGATTTAGCTCCCAAATCTTCATAATCTCACTCAACCCTAGCTCCCAAGCATCCCACGTTCTTCACCTTCTAAAGGAGGCAAAGGTAGGGTTTTGTTGTGGCAATTTGAAGAAACAACAAGATGGAAGTAGCAATTGAAAGATGGAGCAAGGTTCAATGTGGGTGAGTAAAAAATAGTGAAGGAGAAGGAGAGAAGAAGAAGGAACCACGAAAATATGAAGAAATCAAGAGATAAATTTGAAGACAAAACAATTTAGTGGGTCTTTCAAATGAAGAGTGTCATGAGTGGGATGAGTGGTGAGTGGTAGTGACACTTGTCTCTGCCACTTGTCACTGCCACTTGTCACGTTCCTATGGTCCCATGTGGACCCATATTAACAACTAGTCTATTTGTCTCTAATTTTACCTCCAATTGTCTCCCAATTTTCAATGACACTTGTTAAAATTCCTAAAGTCTTTTATAAAAATTTTCATTTCCATTTGACAGTAAAATTATACTACCATTTATCATTTGTCTTGCCACTTGGCATTTTTTCTAGTCCTAAAAAATATCCTTAAATTTTTTGAAGATTTTCCTAAAATCCTCCAAAAATTCTAAATCTACAATTACACTCTCCAAATCAATTTTCAATACAAACAAACCACAATTCTCAATAATAATCACATTTATTAACAATTATACCTGGAATGTCAATGAATGCATGTACAATTATCTTTACTGAAAAGATTCAATATTCATGTGCATGTGCATCTTATGTATGCAAGAGCATGAGATGTGTTTCCTAATTTATCAGTAATCTCTCAAATTTTCTTCTTTAGCCTTAACATGGATAACGGGATGTTACATCTACCATGTTTACTTGTCAAAGATGTACCTTTTGAATTTAATGAGGATTGTTTGAGTGCTTATTACAGGTTGAAAGATGCTTTAGTAACAACTCCGGTTATGCAAGCACCTGATTGGGATCTTCCATTTGAAGTAATGTGCAATGCAAGTGATCATGCTTAGGGAGTTGTTTTGGGATAGAGAAAAGGCAACAAGCCTTATGCCATCTATTATGTCAATCATACATTAGATAAGGCTCAGATCAACTACGCTACCACAGAAAAAGAATTTTTAGCAGTTATTTTTGCTCTTGGAAAATTTAGGTCTTACCTCATTAACTCTAAGGTTGTTGTCATTATAGATCATGCAGCTATACGACATTTATTGAAGAAGAAGGATTCCAAGCCACATCTTATCCAATGGGTTTTATTATTGCAAGAATTTGATCTAGAAATTAAGGATAAAACTTGTACTAATAATGTGGTAGCCGATCACCTTTCTAGGATTACTGTTTCCTGTGAAGATTGCCCAATTGATGATTCCATTCTAGGAGAATAATTGTTGGCTATATCATCTCTTGCAATACCGTGGTATGTAGATTTGGTTAATTACATCGTTTGTGGAGTGTTCCCACCAGAGATTACTTACTAGCAGAAGAACAAACTCATCTCTGATGCCAAATATTATGTGTGGGAAGAGCCATTACTGTATAAATATTGTGGAGATGATATTTTTAGATGATGCTTGCCTGAAGATGACGTCCAGAGTGTTCTTCACCATTGTCATTTGACAATTTACGGTGGTCATTTTGATCCAAATAAGATAGCCACCAAGGTTCTCCAAGTAGGATTTTTCGGGCCTACTTTGTTCAGTGATATGAAGCACTATGTGGCTACATGTGATAATTTCCGGCGATTAGGAAACATATCAAAGAGAGCTGAGATGCCACAAACTAGAATATTGGAGGTTGAACTATTTGATGTTTGAGGAATTTACTTTATAGGTCCGTTTCCTAAATCCCATAACAATCTCTACATTTTAGTTGCAGTGGATTATGTTTCGAAATAGGTAGATGCAGTTGCGACTCCCATGAATGATGCTAAGGTGGTGATCAAGTTTTTGAAGAAACATATATTTACTCGCTTCGAACTTCCAAGAGCCCTTTTGGGTGACAATGGTACCCATTTTTGTAATAAGCCCCTTGAGACTCTTTTGCCGAGTGTCTTTCACAAGATTGCTATAACTTATCACCCTTAAACAAGTGGGCAAGTTGAAGTTTCTAATTAAGAAATCAAGAGTATTTTAGCAAAGAAGTCAAAGAAGGTTTGGCCTTTAAAACTTGACAATGCTCTTTGGGCTACCGTATAGCTTTTAAAACACCTTTGGGTACCACACCATATACGATTGTGTTCGACAAAGCATGTCATTTACCGGTGGAGTTAAAATATAAAGCCTATTGGGCCTTCAAAACTTTAAACTTTGACTTAAAATCTGCTGGAGAAAAGAGGGCAATGCAATTGAACGAGTTGGATATCTTGAGATTGGAAGCTTATGAGAGTTCTCGTCTATACAAGGAAAAGATCAAGCTTTGGCATGATAAACATATTACCAAGAAGAGGTTCGACGAAGGTGATTTAGTCTTGTTATTTAACCCTTATCTTCATCTTTTTCTAGGTAAGCTTATGTCAAGATGGTCTGGTCCATTTCAAGTTCTACAAGTGTTTCCCCATAGCACAGTCAAGGTTCGGAGTGAAGTTTCGGGAGCTTTTAAGGTTAATGGTCAACGATTAAAACCTTATCTTGCTGGACATCCCTTAGGTGCCACAACAATTTTGACACTTTCTGAAGCACAACAATACTAATATATTTTACCGGTTTGATCATACCATTTAATGAGCTTTGTTTATACATATTTTGTTTTAGTTATTACTTTCACATTTGATTTGTTTATTTCAAGTTTGTATAGGTTATTATTAAAAAAAGGGTGTTGTGACTTACACGGTCTACTCGTGTGAATTCACACGAACCGTCTTCCACAACCAGTGCAACAAAAATTTTTTACTCGAAAGACACACGGCCTTACTGTGTAGATTTATATTAACCGTGTGTCTTTCATTCCATTTTCACCCAAAAGTCACATGACCTGACCGTGTATATTCACACGGTCTGTGTGACTCTCTTCACCCAAAAGTCACCGTGTATAGGTCCGTTTCCATTTTCACTCGAAAGTCACACGGTCACACCATGTAGATTCACACGGACTGTCTGACTCTCGTCTGCCTTTTTCCATTCCTGCTCGAAAGTCATACGGTCTAATCGTGTATATTCACACAGATCGTGTGACTCTCTTCAACTTCCACCACCATTCAAAAGCCCCTTCTTTTGATTTTTCTCTCCTCCAATTTCGTTCCTTCTTCTTCCTTCTCTCTAAATTTCAACCCTAAAAATCACATCCTCCACTCTTCACTCCTTCATTATCTTAAACCTCCATCACCCAATCTGTTCTTATCTCCATTCTCACTATCTATCTCTTCCCTTATAATTTCCTCAATCCTCCTTCTTTTATCCACCTTCTTCACTAATGGGACCTAAGAGGAGTTTTGGTAGGTCAAGCACCACTCATGCTCAATTGTCTCAACCACCATGGTGAATAGGTAATTCCAATCCTTTTGGTTTATCTGATACTGATGAATGTGCTAGATATGAAAAGTTGAAAATAGGCCTTTAATTGCAACTCGATATTATGATGAGGACACTTTGAGTGACTTGGATTTATTAGCTGATATTTATAGACTATTTGGTGTAATTGTTTTGCAAAATTTTCTTGATGTTAGGTGCTCAACATATTCTAACATAACCTTAGAATTTTTTAGTACAATTTTTATTGAAGTTACTCATGGGCATGATTATTTAGTAGGCAAGATTTCCTTTCAACTTTTAGGAAGCTGACACACTTTAACCTTAGATGAATTTAATGCCATTTACTCCCTTCCAATCTAGTTATATTTCATCCATCGTAGGGTTCCCCCAAGCTTTGACCGATTTTATTTTTGGTCTCAAATTGCTGATGGCCCGTCCTATAACCCTAGCTCTTCTAAGGCCACGTGCATAAAAATCCTTGCTTTTGCTATGCACAACGCATTTTATCCAATGTGATTTTTGCTAGAGGAGATAGTACAAATGTTGTTCGACCCCCTGAATTGAATTTTATGTATGCTATGTACCATGGTGAACTTATTGATGCCGGTTCCTTCCTAGCCACTTAATTTCTTTGTGTCGCTATTCAACCTACAGGGAAAGTTTCTATAGGTGGTTTAATTACCCCCATTACTTTAACTTTAGGTTTTGACCCCCTAGACAATGCAGACTTTCTTGTGTAAGGCTCTGAGTGACTTGATTACCCAACTATGGAAGCTATGCATATGTGTAAATCAGTTAGGGGACATCGTTGCTGGGTTTACCCCAATCATACCAAATTCTGATTACCAAATCCAGCCCGCACCACTCTTAGTGACCCATCCAACATTGATTGGATGCCTTTAATTGATCACACCAATCCAGATCTATTAGATGCTTACCCCCGTCCTCCTACCCAATCTACGTCAATGCCATCCTCTTCATTCCAACCTGCTTCTTCCCATTTTGATGTTATCGCTCTCCAATCCATGCTCACTTCTATCCAATCTGAACAAGCTACTCCCTATGCCTTAGTTACAGATCAAGGTCACTATCTCCATCATCTAGGGGATACTCTTTCCACTGTTAGTGTTAATCAAACCACTCTGCAGCAACTGGTTGAATCTCACAATGCTCACATTTAAGAGATGTCAATTGCCTTAAACTCGTGGAATCAATGGTCTTCCTTTACCAATAACCCACCACCTCCACCTCCACCTCCCATCTTCTCTGTGATATCTTCTCCCATTCCTCTACCCATTAGGGACAATGCTTCGTTCTAGCATAGGGGCGCTATTTTGTTACTGTGTTTGTTTTGTACATATTTTTATCTTTGTTCTGCTTTGTTTGGCTGTTTGCACATTTTTGTTTTTGTTTTTAATTATTTTGTCCTCAAGCATCATAGTTTGTCTGTTTATCTTTGTCTATTTATCTTTGTTTGGTTATATGTTTCTTTGCAAATATTTATCTTTTTTCCCTTTTGCATTGTTTGGTTGTTGCTTGATTTAGTTCTTTTAGAACATTAGGGTGGCTTATTGTTTTGTTTCCTTGATGCACTTATCTTTGTCAATTATAAACTCCGTAGTAATGGTGGAAGCCCATTCATAACTAAGCTTCGTTTTGGGATAAATCGACCTACCCAAATTCTTTTAGTTGGCTCTTCGAATCGAAAGGGACTAATTATTTTTCTTGGGGACCCCATTGTGTTGCTATTCTGTTACTGGAGAATTGCTTGAGTGGCTTGATTCTTTCTAAGTAATTTTTTGTGTTAAAATTTAAAAAAATTAAAAAAACTTATATGACCTGTGTGAATACCAATGCTAGCTGAAGTTGGTGAAACGACACCATCTTCCCTTAAGTTCTTGAATGGATGGAGCTGCTAGTATTGGGAGGATTTTTCCCTTTTGAGCCGTTACAATTTTCGTAAAATCACATACCTTCGGTATACCAATTCTAGCTGGCATGAATGACATGACCTTTGTGCTCCTTAAGTGCTTTATGTATTGAGCAGCTAGCAATTGGAAGAGTTAAATCCCTTTTTGGGTCGTTAAATGACTTGAAAAACTGAAGGTGCTAATTGGTCTTTTGTTACCCCTTTGAGATGCAAGCTACTGGGAAAATATCCAATGAGGTACCCCTTTGAGGCATGAATTACTGAGGAATAATAATAATTTTGAGTTATAGTTTTGTCACCGATCACTCCTTTAAGATGGAGAGGATGATGGGAAATGATCCTAATTTGTTTTGAAACGTTTATTTACACTACTTTGAGTCCCAACTTGTAGCATCCCGTTACCAATGCGATGAGTATAGTGTTATGAGTGTAGAGTGGTTAGTGCTTAAATTGTGATCGAGT
>JANVCQ010063018.1:0-10295 GCA_025531925.1 Erythroxylum plowmanianum
AAATTGGTAATTTTTGACTTGGAATTCGAAAAGATTGATTCAAAGCAAGTGAGGGTTCGTTGAGATAACCTTACAAGAAAACCCGCTTACACTTTTCGACTTCGAATCGGATAGTTGGGCTCAGGGAACGGGATCCAACACCATGGTTGGGCTTCGGGAACGGGGCCCAACACTAAAAGGACCCGCAACATTGCCTATGTCTGTTTAACAGACATTAAGTCCATTAAATGGACCTTCTTGAGTCTGGTATGCCCCCAACCCCGTGTATGTCCGTTAGGCGGACGTGTATGTCCGTTAGGCGGACATGTATGTCCGTTTAACGGACATATACTGTACACTTACAGAGATTTGCATTTTTGACCTTTCAGATGGCAAAAACTCTCTTGAGATCTTCACAAAATTTGTAGATCTCGAAGTCCTCTTTAAAATCGTCCTAAAATGATATTAATCCGAGGAATATAGAGAAAGTTATGCTAATTGTCCCAAGATAGGTACAATATGCTTGAGCATATAAACATGTTTGATTCTTTTGGCCATAACTTCATCATCGGGCCTCCAAATGAAGTGATTCTTGAAGCATTAGATTCCTAACACAATTTTCTATCTTCAATAAAAATTTGATAGCCTTTGGTGTTGATTTGAAAAAGATGGATGGAAAGAAAGTGAGGGTTTATTGAAATAACCCTTCAGGGTATTCCCCTCACGCTTTATGACTCCGAATAGTTGGGCTTCGGAAACGGAGTCGAACAACTTGACTGCCCAATATGCTTTATGCTCCAACTCCATCGAAAAATGACAAGCTTTTCCATAAATTAAAAGGTAAGGGGACATGCCTATTGGTGACTTGTAGGTAGTCCGATAGGCTCACAGTGCTTCTTCTAGACGTAGGCTCCAGTCCTTCTTTGATGGCTTTACCATCTTCTCCAAGATGTGCTTCACCTCTCTATTCGATATTTTAGCTTGACCATTGATTTTGGGGGTGGTACACAGTAGAGACTTTGTGAGTGACTCCAAATTTTAAAAATAGGTTATCAACGACCCTATTACAAAAGTGTGTTCCTCTATCACTAACCACAATCTTATGAATCCTAAACTAATAAAAAATGTTGGACTTAAAAAATTTAGACACTGCTTGCGCCTCATCTTTTCTAATAGGTACAACTTCTATCCATTTGGATACATAGTCGACAGCTAAAAGGATATACAAAAGCTAAAAGACGAGGGAAAGGGACCCATGAAATCAATCCCCTATACGTCAAAAATTTCACAAAATAATAAAGGCTACTGAGGCATTTCATGCCGTTTACCTAACCCTCCAACGTTGACATTTATCATATGAACGATAAAAGGTAAATGAATTTTTAAAAAGGGCAGGTCAATAAAAACCAGAATCTAGAAATTTCCTAGATGTTCTCCTTGCATTGAAAAGCCCACCACAAACCATTAAATGACAAGCTGAAATTATAGCATCGAATTCTTCATTAGGCAGGCATTTTCTAATTACTTGGTCATTGCATAGTCTGCATAGATGAGGAGCATCCCAAATGTAATGCCTAGCTTTGTTCTTTAGCTTTTGGGCCTGCGACTTAGACATAAAAGGAGGGGTTAATCCAGTCATGAGATAATTGACTATATGTGCATACCAAGGTTCTTTAAAAACTAAAGCACATAAGATTGAATGAGGAAAAGAATCACAAGTAAGTTCGAAAGAGTCCACTCCTTGTGTATCATCTAGTAGCCTACTCAAATGATCAGCTACATGGTTTGCCACCCCAGCTCGATCCTTTATCTCAATATCGAATTCTTGGAGCAGCAATGCCCACCTTATCAATCTAGGCTTCGATTGTGGTTTCTTGAGGATATATCGAACAACTGCATGATCAGTAAAAATGGTCACACGAGAGTTTAACAAATATGGCCTAAACTTTTCTAAGGCAAAAACTACTGGGTCTTTCTCAGTTGTTGTATAGTTGATTTGAGCTAGATCCAGTGTTTTCAAGGCATATGCAATAAATTTTGCGAGTTTCTCCTCCCGTTGGCCCAACATAGCTCCTACAGCACAATTATAAACATCATATGAAAGCTCAAAAGGCAAGTTCCAATCAGGAGCAACTAGAATAGGAGGAGAAATGAGTTTTGATTTCAACTTATCAAAGGCATTTTTACAAGAATCATCAAACTCAAATTTTGGATCTTTTTGTAAAAGCTTGGAAAGAGGTAATGCAATTTTGCTGAAATCTTTTATGAACCGCCTATAAAATCTTGCATGACCTAAAAATGATCTTATATCTTTAACACAAGTAGGATAAGGTAAATAAGATAGAACCTCAATCTTAGCTTTATCAACTTCAATCCCTTTGATAGAAATCAAATGACCTAGCACTATACCTTCATTGACCATAAAATGGCATTTTTCAAAGTTCAAAGTTCAAAATCAAATTCTTTTCAATACACCTTTTTAAAACTTTTGCAAGACTAGATAGGCAAGTATCAAAATAATCACCATAAATTGTGAAATCGTCCACAAAGATTTCCATTCATTCTTCTAAAAATTCACAGAAAACAACCATCACACAACGTTGGAAAGTCTCTGGAGCATTACATAAACCAAAAGGCATCCTTCGATATGCAAAGGTACCAAAAGGACATGTAAAAGTAGTTTTATCTTAGTCCTCTGGTGCAACAGGTACTTGAAAGTACCCAGAGAAACCATCTAGAAAACAATTATGCAATTTGTCTGCAAGTCCTTCAAGCATCTGGTCAATAAAAGGAAGAGGGAAATGATCTTTTCGTGTGGCGTCATTTAATCTTCTCTAATCTATGCACACACGCAATGAATTCTGCACTCTAATAGGAATAAGCTCATCCCTATCATTTCTGATCACAGTTATCCCACTCTTTTTTGGCATTACATGTATCAGACAGACCCACTTACTGTCAGATATGGCATATATGATCCCAGCACTCAACAATTTTGTGATTTCTTTCTTAACCATGTCTAAGATAAGTGGGTTTAGTCTCCTTTGGGGTTGCCTCCCTCACTCAATAAGATCCTATGTGTGTAAATAGCTGGGCAAATTCCAGTTATATCCTCTAAAGTCCACCCTATAGCCCTCTTATGTTCTTTGAAAACAACAAGGAGTCTCTCTTCCTCATTGTGAGACAGGGTATTGGCAATTATAACAGGTAATTGCTCATTAGACTCAAGAAAGGCATACTTTAAAGTAGGGGGTAGGGGTTTCAACTCAATCACAGGAGGTTGCACAATAGAAGGAATGAATTTATGAAGTTCAAGAGAGAAAAGATTACTCCCCTTTCCTTCAACCAATGATAGCTTAGGTTCCACGCAGTTGTCAGTACAATCTCCTTCAACTTCAGACGTTGAACCCATCTCATGTTGATCTATGGTGGCATCTACCTGGGCCAAATCCTTCTGCATCCCGTCAATTAGACACTTTTATTGAGGTAAAATACCTTCAGTGATTTCCTCATCGATTTCAATATCCATGATGCCAAAATCACCTAAAAAATTAACAGAAAACCTTTCCTAAGGGGGATTATCACTGACAGTAGAAGACGTTAAAATCACGCGTGAGTTAGAAAAATCAAATGAATGCAACTCAGAATCAAAGGAATCCTCTTTAAATTCAAAAATCGGGGCAAGTGTCACTAACAGCAATATCGAGCATTTTAACTCCCAAAAGCAAACAATCCTCATTAGGATGTTTCATTGCTTCATACATGTTAAAGCACACTTTTTGATCTCCTACCTCCATGGTGATGATACCTTCTTTCATACTAATCATAGTACTAGCAGTCTTTAAGAAACGTATACCAAGAATCAATGTAGTGTCCTGCACAACTTCAGAAGACATGTTAAGCATATAAAATATAGTTGGAAAGACCAAACCCTTAACCTATACCAAAATGTGCTCTATAATGCCCACAGTATGCCTAAGAGACCTATTAGCCAATTGTAGAACTACATATGTAGACTTAAGACTTTTGACTCCTAATGATGTGTAGACAGACTTAGGCATAACATTAATGGCTGCCCCCAGATCTAACAAGGCTGCCCTTATGGTAACTTTACCTATGGCACACAGGATAGTGAAAGATCCAGGTCTTGGCATTTTACGAGGATTTAGGGTTTAAACAATGCAGACACATTTGAGCTGACTTGCACTCTTTCATACGGTCTGAACTTCTTTTTTTTGGTACACAGGTCTTTAAGGTACTTAGCATACGTAGAAATCCTTTTCACAAAGTCAAGCAAAGGGATATTGACTTTCACTCTACCAAACAAATCGATGATATCTTTCTCATGTTTAGTATCAATCATCCTTTTGCTAAGCAAATACGAATTAGGAAAAGGAAGGTCTTTAAGATTTACCTCCTTGTCATTGGCTTCATGAACTCCTTGCTTGCTTGATTCCTTGTTGTTTTCAGAATTTGCTTCCTTGCTTTTAAAAGATTTGGACTCCTTTTCAATTAAAAGTGTTCTCTCCTTCGAGCTTTCAGACTTCTTGATTCTTACAGTTGTTGAAGGCACTTCTTCACATTCAATATCTTCTTCATCTACTCCCTCATCTTGATTGCTGAACCTCACTTGCTTCCCATTTCAAAGAGTTATGGCATTCAAACTCTTAAGGTTCATAACAGTATTAGAGGGAATAGTTCCATTGCTCCTAGCTTGGTTCTCACTCATGTTGTTGGATAGTTGAGTGACGTAGGAGTTGATATTCTCAACCTTCGTCTCCCATTGCTCTATTCTCTTTTCTAGAGCATTGAACCTAGCAACATTTTTAGAAGAGTCCTGTTGAATTAGAGTGTAGCACTCCCTTACCTTAGGATACATACCGGGAAGCCTCTAGGTCATTCCAGTGCATACCCTAAGACAATGGTGCACTACATTCAATCACTACATTCACTTAATATGGCATCATATCTCTATTCACTTATAAAGCATGATAAGAATATCACAGTATTTTAAAAACTAACTTTTTCCTCATTTCATTTCATAAAAACTAAAGGTCTACAATATGTCTTGCAACATTTCCTACATGTATATCATCGTAGCCTAATACAAAAGTACTATATGAAAGTAGAGATATACAAAAATATGTCTACTGTATCTTGTATCAACTCTGGGCCTTCAACCATTCTCAAGCCCTCTTCATCCCAATATAATGGCGCCAACATTTTCTACCATACAGTGCCTCATATGGTGCCATTCCAATACTATTGGGGTAATGGTTGTTATAAGCAAACTCTATCAATGCCATATATTGATCCCAAGCTCCTCGGAACTCCAATACACAAGCTTTTGAGCATATCCTAAATAGTCTTGATTGTCCTCTCACTCTGTCCATCTGTCTGAGGATGAAATGCTGTACTGAAGTGCAACTTAGTACCCATAGAAGACTGCAAGCTCCTCCAAAACCTCGAAGTAAATCTGGGATCCCTGTCTAATACAATAGACACTAGAAGCCCATACAGTCTCACCACTTCATTCACATACCTCCGGGCCAACTGATCTAGTGAATTACTCTGTCTCACTAGCAAGAAGTGAGCCGATTAGTCAACCAGTCCACTATGACCCATATTGTATCATTCTGCCTCAGAGTCTTAGGCAATCCTATAATAAAGTTCATAGTAATCCGTTCTCATTTCCACTCCAGAATGTGCAACGAATGTAGCTTCCCTACTGGAGTTTGGTGCTCAGCTTTAACTTGCTAGCATGTCATACACCTAGATACATACTCTGCCATTTGCTTCTTCATTCCAGGCCACTAGAAATGCTGCTTCAGTGTGTTATACATCTTGGTAGTACCAGGATGCATAGCATAGGTGGCCGTATGAGCTTCCTCAAGTATTTCCTTCCTGAGGTCATCCACATTAGGCACACACAGCCTCTGTTTCAACCATAAAGTCTCATCCCTCAACTTAAACTCGGAATCTGGATTCATCTTTACCTTCTCTATAAGTTTCACCATATTGGCATCTTTCCCCTGAACTTTTCTAATTCTATCATGCAGCATAGGTCTCAGCTTCAAAGTAGCAATCAGTGCCTCATCTTACTCCAGATTCAAGTCCACATTCAGAGCTCTTAAGTGAATCAAATTGGGTAACCTCGATAATTGAATCTGAGCTGCACTAGCATTAGACTTTCTGCTCAAAGCATTCCCCACCATATTAGCTTTTCCCAGGTGATACTCAATAGTGTAGTCATAATCCTTTAGTAACTCAATCCATCTCCTTTGCCTCAAGTTCAACTCCTTCTGACTCAGCAGATACCTCAAACTCTTATGATTAGTGTAAATCTGAAAGGTCTCTTTATACAAATAGTGTCTCCAAATCTTTAGATTGAAGACAACTGTAGCTAGGTTTAAATCATGTACCAGATAATTAATCTCGTGAGACCTTAATTGTCTTGATGCATAGGCAATCACTTGGCCATACTGCATCAGTACACATCCCAATCCTTGATGTGATGCATCACTATATACCACATATCCTCAGGTCCCCGATGGTATAGTTAAAACCGATGCCATAGTCAACCGATGCTTCAACTCCTCAAAGCTCTTTTGACACTCCTCATTCCATCTAAACACTACATTCTTCCTCAAAAATTTTGACAGAGGGGCTGCGATAAGAGAAAACCCCTCGACAAACCTCCGATAATATCCAGCCAATCCTAGGAAGCTTCAGATTTTAGACACATTTCTCGAAGCTTCCAAATTCATCACTGCCTCTATCTTCTTTGGATCTACTTGTATGCCATGTACAGTCACTATATGTCCCAGAAACACTGCCTGATCTAGCCAAAATTCACACTTACAGAATTTGGCATACGGCTGCTTCTCTCTCATGATCTGTAAAATGACTCGCAGATGCTTAGTATGTTCCTTTCTGCTCTTCGAATACACCAATATATCATCAATGAACACAATCATGAATCGGTCTAGGTAGGGTTGAAACACTTTATTCATCAGGCCATAAATGTTGTCGGGGTATTAGTTAGCCCAAACAGCATCACTAAGAACTCAAAGTACCCATACCTGCTCCTGAATGCACTCTTAGGTACATCAGCCTCAACTATCTTCAACTGATAGTACCCTAATCTCGGATCCAGCTTAGTAAATACCTGAGCTCCTTGCAACTGATCAAGCAAATCATTAATTCTAGGTAACGGGTACTTATTCTTCACTGTCACCCGATTTAGCTGCCTATAATCGATACATAACCTCAAAGTCCCATCTTTCTTCTTCATAAACAACACTGAAGCTCCCCAAGATGAAACATTGGGTCTAATAAAACCCTTTTCCAACAACTCCTGTACCTGAGCCTTCAACTCCTTCAGTTCCGTAGGTGCCATCCTAAATGGAGGAATAGATATAGGAGCAGCACCTGGAACTAGATCAATCGTGAACTCCATTTTTTGATCTGGTGGTAAACCAGGTACCTCATCGGGAAACACATCCAAGAACTCCCTAACCATAGGAATGCCCTGTATACTCAGCTCAGCTCTAGTATTAATGCTGTGGGCCAGATAAGCCTCACATCTACCCTGCATCAACCTCAATGCACTCATGGTTGACACCGCTTAACCAACTCCTCTGAATACTATCTTCGGTTGACCAGGAGATTCTAATACTACTTCCTTGGTATAACAGTTCATAACAACCTTATAAGCAGTGAGCCAGTCCATACCTAGGATAACTTCTATCTCTCTCAGCTGTAATACAATCAGATTTGCCTCCAACTCTGCTTGATCAATCTAAACCAAACACCCCTTGCAGACCTCTCCTCTAATTGTAATACTACCTATCGGTGTACTCAACTCTAGCCCATACTGTGGTATATCCCTATTATAATGCAACCTAGATGCTAGATGCGGTGCGATGAATGAATGCGTAGATCTTGGATTTAGCAATGCAAATGCCTCATAATCATAAATAAGGAGCGCACCTGCAACGACATCTAGTGAGTCCTGAGTCTCTTGCTTGATCACAGCGTAGACTCGTGCCTGGGGATGCGGTTGGCTGCTCCACACCTCAGTCTTCATCGAAGGACTCCCAGAGCTTGCTTTGCCTCTCCCCCGACCTCTCTATCCAGATCCACTATCTCTGCTCTGCTGAACTATAACATCACTTCTAGATCTCCCACTCACACCAGACTGAGCTCCCAAACTAACAAGATAATCCCTAAACTGGTGATCAAAAGAGTCGCACTTTAGGCAAGCTCCAATCAGTTTCCAACATTCACCTCTGTGCCTCTTCTCACAATGCTCGCATGGAGGTATCTGACTTTGCACTGTACCTCTTCCACTGCCTAACTGTACAAAACCACCCCTCTGTATGAACCCTGACTGCCTTGATCCAATTGGTGGTCTGACAGCTCTATTCTGGTGCTACTGAATCTGCCACCAGAACCACTCTGACTCTCACTATACCTCTTCATTTTGGACCTTTGCCTAGTCTCTGCTTGTCTCTCTCTTAGTAACTGCTCAATTCTGATCGAAGCAGCTCTCATCTTAGTGAAACTATTCAGGTTTAAAAGCGCCAACCTTGTTCTGATCTCTATATTGAGCCCGTCCTTAAACCTCCTACACTTGTCTTCTTCTGTAGGGATCAAAGCAGTAGTATAGCCCGTCAACTCATTGAACCGAATCTCGTATTCTGCCACTGACATCCTACCCTGCTTCAAATCTAGGAACTCCTTCATCTTCTTGTCCAAGTAGATCTTAGGCATGTAGTTGTCTCTGAAGACCCTCAGAAAGTCTTCCCACTTCAATTAGCAAGGCCTGGTGGTACTGCCCGAGACAGTCTTCCACTATTGGTAAGATGGGCCCTGCAGTAAGGACACTGCATAGCCGAACCTCTCATCAGGCTCGCAGTCTATTTGATCAAAAACCCTCTCAATCCTTTCCAACCATCCCTCAACCTCAGCGGGGTCTGTGCTGCCATAGAAATCCACAGCTCCCTGCTTTCGTAGCCTATCATACCTCCTCTCCCTTCTCTCGAGAGCTCTAGGAGGCATTTCCTCAGATCAAGGTACCAAGGACTCCCTACTAGCTCCTACCGATCCTTAGTCAGCTGGTTGATCAATTTGATCACCTAAAGCGGATGACCTATAACAAGCAATAATTTCAATTATTTTTTGCATTTCTCATGATATTTCATGCTTAACATTCCTATATGTCCCAACATATGCCAACCATGCTCTGATACCACCAAAATGTAGCACCCCTTTATCGTAGGGTACATACCAGAGCACCTTTAGGACATAGTACTTGGTCTTTTAACCCCCAGAGAACATAACTTACTTTCTAACAAAACTATAAAAAGCAACTTAACTAAGTCAGTGACACTTGTCACCTAGGTAATATATAAGGCTCTAACTAAGTTCCTTTTGAGCTAATTCCTTTAACTTCCTCCTTACATTACAATTATCTCCAATATCATTTGATTCCTATTTCTATTTTCCATAATAATCCAAAATTTATGAAATTATTCCTAAAATTCACCAAAATTAAAAAATAACAATTACACTAACCAATAAAATTTCCAATATAAAAATTTCAAGATTCCCAATATATCATAACTCAATCCAATTATACCCGGAATTATCCATGAATGCATGTACAATTATTTTTAAGTGAAAGATTTTACTATTCATTTATTTATGTATGACATATTATGTATGAGTATGAAAATGCATTTCTAATCTCTCATTAATCACTCATATTTACTATTCTAGCCTCCCCGCAAGTAATGGGAGAGGCTATGATGTTGAACTGGTTATTATTCGAAGTCCTCTCCTCCTTCATCAATGCCATCATGTTATGCAGAAGTTGATTAGTGTCCTCCTTTGGTAGGACAGTTAGAGCTTGCTATTGGTTGTGGAACTGGTTTGTGGAAGAAGCAACCCCTCCACCTTATTGAAATATGTTTGGACCTCTTCCTTCTTTATTTCTCTAACTAAGCCTAGGATTTGCTTTCCATCCCTCATTATAGGAATTAGAATAGGGATCCCATTTCTGATTGGGCCGAGCCTGATAAACAATAGACACCTTTTCATAACGACCGGGGCAGACACTAGATATGTACATCACTGACCCACAAGTATTGCAACTAGGTACAGTAAGATCCATAGAAGGTGTTGGATGATGCACACTCATGTTTTTCAACTCTGTAGTGATGAAGGACAACTGCGAAGTTGTTAGTAGTGTGCCCTAGGCCAATGGATATTTGTGATTCATGTATTAACATTATGACTTGTTAATAATATAT
>JANVCQ010063085.1:0-10293 GCA_025531925.1 Erythroxylum plowmanianum
ATCACCTACCTTAATCTCATATATCAATTCACATTCTTAAATTTTCTTTTTCTTTGCACATGAATAATTCACCACAATTTCCTCATTTAAATCTATTTTATAATTCAAAATCCCACTAAAAGATCGGGGTCCAACACACATTGGGGCTAAGGTGGCATGGGAGTCAGTGTGTCTTCGAGGCAGGAGGGTGGTCTCGGAGTTAAGAGGGTCAGAGACTAGAATAGGGTTGCTATGCTTAAATATGTGTGGAGACTATTCACAGATAGATCTTCTATATGGACCATATGGGTACATGTAGTATTGCTGAGGGGTAGATCTTTTTGACATATCCGAGTTCTGTCGAGCTCTTCCCGAGTTTGGCAGAAGATTCTGTTGAGCTGAGAGTGGTGCAGAGGCCTTATAGTTGCTTGTATTGGTGATGGGAGAGATACTTCCCTATGGCAGGATTATTGGTTGCCAGATTAGGGCCCTTTGTGTGATCGATTCTCTTTTCATGATCTCTCTTCTACTGGGCTCTCTTGGGATGCTAGGGTCTCAGAGATTATTCAGTATGGGGAGTGGGTTTTTCCAGAGGGGAGTAGTGCGTTACAGCAGGTTTGGGACTCAATCTATTTTAGACCACAAGTTCATTATGTTGATAGTTGGGTTTGGAAAGGTCACTCATTAGGAGTCTTTTCTGTCGACTCTGTATGGAACCTTATCCGAGCTCGACGACCTGTAGATCTGATCCATCATTTACCGTGGTTCCCAGGACATATTTCACGACATTCTTTTATTCTCTGATTGCATCACAGGGGCGTCTCTGGACTATGGACAGACTCTAGTTTTTCAATTTTTTGGCTTCTTTGATTTGTGTGCTATGCGGCTCTTCCACAGAGACACATGATCATTTGTTTTTTCAGTGCAAGTTCTCTACCTTAGTTTGGGGTTCGCTTTCGTTGAAGACCCACACTGCCTGGCCTTCGACTTCTTGGGTTCCCATTTTTTCATTGGGCTTGCACTCATCTTTGTCGAAGGAAGGATTTTTGACACATGCTTTCACGGTTGGTTCTTTCTATCACTGTTTACTTTCTTTGGTATGAGAGAAATAACTGCATCTTCAGTAGGCGACATCAATCACCTCACGACATTATTGAGGATATCTTTGAGCTCGTTCGTTCTCGACTTCTTGATCTCGAGACTCATCTTCAGATACCTAATCTTCAGCGACATTTCAAGAGACTCTCCACATAGTTGTTTTTGTTTTGTTTTGGGAGCCGTTTGTGGCTTATTTGTTTTGTTTTGAGGGCTGCCTGTGGCTAATTTGTTTGTTTTTGTATATAGTTTTTAAGTGCCTTTTTTGGGCCTCTTTTTTTCTTGTATGATCCCTCCTTTTTATTAATCTATTTTGTTATTCTCTTCAAAAAAAAGTGTTCAATGCTTGATTGAGAAATAAAGAAGAGTTTCTTTTAAGAGTCATCCTTTTTCAAGAAAGTTTGATTTACTAGAACTGGTTCACTCAGATGTTTGTGGTCCTTTGAAGGTAAGATTATATGGTGGTGCATTGTATTTTGTGATATTTATTAACGATCATTCTAGGGAGCTTTGGGTCTATTCTTTAAAGATCAAAGATCAGGTTTTTGAGAAATTTAAATAATTTCATGCCTTAGTTAAAAGACAAACAGGCAAGAAATTGAAATGTATCTACATTGATAATAGTGATGAATATTGTGGACCATTTGATAATTATTGAATTGAGCAAGGTATTAGACATAAAAAAAAACTCCTCCTATTATAAGAAAAGCAAGAATTAAAGACAAAAATTACCAACGAAAATGAAACCGCTGCAGATTACTGACGAAAAATTAATTTCCATTGGTAACATTGACGGAAAGAATTTCATTTAATGGCGGCAATAATCTCTATCGCTAAATATAGAGGGAAATCATCCTGACAAAATTTGCGACAGACTTTAGCGATGGTATAAAATGTTTGTTGGTAATACTACAAAAAAATTACCAATCACTGATGAAAATTACCGATGGAAACAATATCGTTGATAATTATAGACGAAAAATCAATTTTTGTCGATGAAATTGATGTATTATATGGTAATTTGTGACAAAAAATACCGTAAAGAAGGATGGGACATTATCTTAATGATTTTTGCGATGTAACGTAACAATGGAATAGGAACCACCGTCAGTAAAGGAGGCGCATAAAAAAATTGTTGTCTTTTACCAATTGAAATATATTCCATTGGTAAAGTTCAAACTTAAACATCGTCATTTTCTTTGACTGCAACGTATTTAATAAGTCGTAGTCGAATCAGGGTGTACCAACAAAACTGGATTCTGTCAGTGATTTACTAACAGAATAAACCTTCTGTTGATAAATTTGAATGTAGACTGAAGATTTATTTGCCAAAAAAGATGGGGCTTCGGTATTCAAAACCTAATTGATGAAACAAGCCAGCTATTACCCTGCTACTCTCTTATCTTTCTCTCTCTCCCATGTCTAAACGTCCGTTGCATTACCTCTGTCTAGTCCCTCCCTCTGGTGGCCGCCGTTGCTATCAAGTGCTGTGGTTTCAGTGTTTCCAAACTTTATCTCACATTGTTTGTCAACCTTTCTTAGTTTGTTCTATTTTTTCCTATCTCTTTTTTCCCCTCTTTTCTGTTAAGTTTGGTGTTGTGCTTGTACGTAAAGGAAATGACATATGAATCCTAATATAAATTTAGATAATGATCTTTGATTTTGTGTTTAATGTTTAGTTATTAATGATATTATTTTTACTTTCTTCTCTTCCTTTTTTCCTTTGAACTCCTTTGAAAACTGAACAAAATGGAAATTAGAAAAATCCATACCTAAAATTATGTTTATGGGATTTAGTTAAAACCCCAGTGTAATAAGTAACTCTTTGTAAGCATGGAGGCATTATTTGTAGAGTATATTTGGAGATGATATTTGTAGGTGATAGTTGATATGAGTTATACTCATTATTCACAGAGGCGTTAATTGTTATTGCTAATAATACATTCAAATTGAAGATATGAAGGAAGACTTGAAAATTTGATCTAAACCATTATCAACAAAAAGAAAGTTGAACAAATTAACTTGAAAGCTATAAGTCATTTATTTCGAAAAAGAAAGCATCTAGTTAAAAAGATACAAAAGCATACAAAGCATATGAAACTAGATTTCTATTGGATCATGTTTTAATCTAGACCTTATGAAGTCCTATAACCAATAAAGCTTCCTAGGTTAAATTGGTTTAGGTTATTCAACTATATCTCAATTAAAGTATAAATAAAATGTATGAAGACTTTGATAAACAATAAGTGCTACATCTAGAAATATCAAAGGAGTGTTGAATATGTTAATTGATAAACCCAACAAGTTTTAGACAAGATTCAAAGATTTAATCAACATCTTAACGAATCTACCTCTAACTTTGTAGAAGAAAGGAAATTATCTATAAAGGAAAGATTAAATATATTGTCTCATGTATTTGATATGGTATTTGAATTTCTTACATGGGTTTAAGTTTGAGGCAATGAGTCTGATAGTGCTTCAATGCAAAGTGTGAAAGGTAATGGAAGAGGGGGTCTCCTTACCTCAACCTTTTGGTACCCTAAAAAACATTGGAAGGTTCTCCATTCACCATGATGCTAAAGTAGTAATCACACATTTTTTGATCCAATGACTATAGTTGTTTAGTAATCCAAAAGCTTTCATATCTTAAAATAGAAAGATACAACTTATAGTGTCAAATACTTTATGAAAATCAACTTTAATAGAGTAGCTTTTAGTAGATAACTTCTTACAATAATTCTTGAACAAATCTTGATTAATCAATATGTTATCACTAATACCCCTACTCTAAACACTTCTTGGCAAAAAACTAATAAGAGAATTTAATATGCTTTTAATTTGATAGCAAGAATTTATAAATAATATCATCAATTGCATTGCAAAAAGAGGATGGATTGAAAAACTAAAAAGTAAGGTAGATATGAGTTTTGCATAGTTTCTTTAACGTAACTTTAGTAACTAAATCTTTTCTTTTTACTGTGTTTATGATGAATGTATCCTTTATCAGTATCATATCATATTTTACTGTCACATATATATGTGCTCCTATACTAGTTGATGACCAAAATCAAAGTGATCCAATTATATGCTTGCTTGATAGCACTCTTCAATTTCTGTATGTATGGGATAGATTTGTAATTTTACTGGCTAAGATCTTATTGATTATTTCTTGGTCGTAGGAACTCATTTATTGGCAATATTTCTATTTTTCAGGAGATTGAAGAGAAGCTTCAGCAGGTATTCATTTTTGACATTCATTTCCTTTGCTTGTTGACAATGTCAATAATGACTTTCCACACATTTTAATTGAATTTGTATCTATTTCTATATTTTGCAACATAGTCATTTTGAATCTTTTTACTTTATTGAAAAGAGAATTTCTATCATTCTTTTTATGTTTTAAAAGGCAAATAACTAGATTTTCTTGCATGACATGACGAAAATCAAATGCTGTAACTAAGACTTCTAAACATGAATTTATATCAATTTGCATGCTGCTTTGAAATTTATTGTCTTCTTTACTTTGTTTTGGTTATTTTCTTTGGTCATTAGCTCACTCTAACTCTATCATCTTCTTCCTTAACGTGCTTCAGTGACTTCTTTTGCGTGTCGGTTGAGGTAAGTAAGTTTTGTTATTTACTAAGTTTTTGTGAACTTGGTTTAATTTGGGTGTTTGTATGTGGTTTGAACCTTTGAATTGAACTTCCTACATTTTTAATGTTAATGGCCTGCAGCAACCAAAACTTGTTTATGGTATGAACATCAGTTTATCAATGAATTAATATAGGATGGCTTTGACTTATAGTTCTAAATATTTGAATTTTGTCAATGGGTTATTTCATTAATGCTCTCTGAAATGATTAGGTTCTTTTTACTTTTTATGTGCCAATCTTTACACAAGCCTTTTTTAATATAATAATAATTTTCTCTAAACATCTTAGATAATTTGTATATGTTACAATAATTTATTAATCAAAGTATTCATATTTTTATCTTTACTTATTATATTTGTCACTAGTACATAATTAATCTAGGTTAAATATCAAACTTCTAACATTAATTTTAAATTTCAATACTAATATCTAAACCATTCAATTAAAAATTCCAACTTTATAAAATTAAGTAATTCATTTTATGTTCTGGTACCAAATCAAGCTGACCAAGAATTTTCCCTTTCACGTCCTTAAGTGCGTCGTTGAATCCTCTTCTAACATGTATGATTACAAACAAAAAAAAAGATCTTCAGTTAATAAATAACTTTGATCTTAACCCATAAACCCATCATGTAGCTCCCGTGAGACTTATCGGTGAAAATTTACCATGAGCCTAGGAGTCACAACGAGAACTTGTTTTCTTGATTCACAGGTGGAAACTTTGGTGATTAATTCAATTGGTTAATACTTAGGGGATGTTATGTAAAGTTTAGATATTTTGTAAACTTTGGCTAACATGAAGGATACTAACTATGGTATCACTGTTTGAAATTAATAGTTTTGCGAAAATAAGTAATGTTGATAGATCTTGGATGTATAGATGATTAACACCAGTTGGTTTCATTAATCTTGAGTTTGTTGAGGGAATTGAAGCTTTTATTCATTATGCATATTCTCAACCTGCATATATGGACGACCCAAAGATCAGATGTCTATGTAAAAAGAGTAAACACATTTGTTTCCTTCGTATTGATGAGGTTAATAGGTATTGGATGAGAAAAGGGTTTATCCCCAACTATTTTGAGTGGACATGATATGGGGAACTATTGATTTGTAGCACCTCAAGGGGTAATCAAGTGCAATCGTCTGTGAACTTAAATAAGTTTGAAGGGGGATTAGATTTTGAACAAATAGTATGGATGCAAATGAAATCCTTACATGCAAATGGTTTATGATGTAGTCGGTTATACCTTTCAAGAAAATTTAGAAAACCTTGAAGAAGAATCAAACCCACATGTAAAACAGTTTTTTGAATTACTACACTCAGCTGACCATGAATTATGGCCAAATTGTGAGACAATGACTAAATTGTCTTTAATTGCTCGAATATTGAACATAAAGTCTGAAGGGCATATTTCTGATCGTAGTTTTGATAAAATTCTTGAATGGTATAATAAATCATTGCCTCTTCATCATACAATGGTTAATAGTTTTTACAATATAAACAAACTTATTAGGGATCTTGGTTTGCCTGTTGAAGAGATTGATTGTTGCAAATTAGGATGTATGTTGTATTTGGAAGATGATGTGGAGTTACAAGAGTGCCAATTTTGTGGTCAATCTAGGTTCAAGCCTAGAAAGCATTCTATAAAAGAGAAATTAGTGCCCTGGAAGCGGATGTATTATTTCTTGCTAACTTTGAGACTTTAAAGACTATATGCTTCTGATGTTACTGCATCTCACATGAGATGACATAATGAATACAAACAAAAAGATGGAATAATGAGTCATCCATCAGATGCACTGCATAGAAACATTTCAATGACACCCATTTTGAATTTGTAACTGAAAGTTAAAATGTTATGTTGGGATTGCCAACAAATAGATTCCAACCTTTTGGTCAATCTAGCCAACAATATTCATCATGTCCAATCATAATTACTCCTTATAATTTGCCTTTATGAATATGTATGAAAGAGGCATATATGTTCTTCACAGTGATTATGCCAGGACCTACAAATCCAAAGCATAAAATTGATGTATTCTTACATCCATTGATATCTGAATTGCAGCATCTTTGGGAATATTGTGTTCATACATATGATGTATCTCTGAAACAAAATTTTATGTTGAGAGTGGCTTTGATGTGGACCGTTAATGATTTTCCAACATATGCCATATTGTCTGGATGGATCATAATAGGAAAATTAGTTTGTCCTTATTATGGCAATTATTTTGATGCATTTTGTCTTCTAAATGGGGGCAAAATATGTTGGTTTGACAATCATAAGAAATTTCTTCCTCTAGATCATCCATTTAGATGCAATAAACAAAAGTTCATTAAGAATAGGATGATAAAAACACCTACTCCCCCTCATAAAGCTGGAGATTTTGCAGGAGATTGAGGAATTAGGGTTGTTAAAAGTTACAGAATTTGAAGCTAATAAAGTTAATACAAGCATTAGTAAAAACTTTGGTTGGAGAAAATGAAGCATCTTTTGGGATTTGTCATATTGTAAAACTAATTTAATATGTCATAATTTAGATTTGATGCATATTGAAAAAAATATTTTTAACAAGTTGTTCAATACCATAATGAATATTGAAGGGAAGATAAAAGACAATGCAAAATTACGAGCTAATTTGCAACTTTTTTATAGAAGGAATGAGTTATATAAAGACCTTCGTACCAATAAATATCCGAAAGAATGTTACACTTTGGATAAAAAACAAAAGGAAATATTGTGTGAATGGTTGAAAAGTCTAAAGTTTCCCGATGGATATGTTTCAAACTTAGCAAGGTGTGTGGACATGAGAAAGTACAAATTATTTGGGATG
Organism: Erythroxylum plowmanianum; assembly: GCA_025531925.1. NCBI lineage: Eukaryota > Viridiplantae > Streptophyta > Magnoliopsida > Malpighiales > Erythroxylaceae > Erythroxylum > Erythroxylum plowmanianum. Next base: position 7,566 of record JANVCQ010063085.1, read on the forward strand.
AAAAGTCCTGATTGTCATGTCTTTATGCAAAGGCTAATTCCAATTACATTTTGGGAGTTGCTACCAAACAAGTTTTTTAAAATAATAACATAATTAAGTTTGTTTTTCAAAAGTTTAACATCATCTGAAATCAAGTTAGTTGAAATGGAAAAAATAGAATGGGAAATTCAAGTAATTTTGTGCAAGTTAGAAAGAATTTTTCCTCCAAGCTTCTTTGACTGTATGGAGCATCTACTTGTGCATTTAGCACACAAAGCAAAACTAGCATATCCAATTCAATATCGATGGATTTATCTATTTGAGAGGTAATTCAACAAAAATGAGTGTAATTAAAGGATTAATATGTTTTAACAACTAAATTATAATTACTCTATTCTCTAATATAGGTATTTGCATCACTTGAAGAAAAATGTCAAAAACAAGGCTAGAGTTGAAGGTTTGATATGTAATGCTTATTTAGTGGAGGAAGCTAGTACATTTTGTTCACATTATTTTGAGTCGCAAGTTTACACAAGACAAAGAAAAGTTCCTCGTAATGACAATAGGGAAGGAACGAGTGATGCTGATGGTAACTTATCTATTTTCACATATCCTGGATGAACATCTGGACATTCAACAAGAAGAATGTTAACAGAGGAAGAAATTGAGGCTATTCATAGTTACATTTTATTAAACTGTCAAAAGGTTAAACCTTTCGTGTAGTAAGTTGAAGTTGATTATTTGGGTTTTGAAATTTAGTGTTGTTCATAACTGAAATACATAATAATGTTTTTAGATTATACAAGGAATTGTTATGCGAGTTAATGCCGAACAAAACACAGGATGATATCAATAAATAAGTTGGAAGACACTTTCCTTGATGGTTTAAGAAATATGTAAGTTTTTACTTACAAATATTGAAATGATTGAATTATCAAATTTAAGTGTTCAAATGACATTATACTGTTTGGTATGATAATTTCTTTTATGTAGGCTTTAGAAAATCCAATAGAGAACAAGTTCATAAGTGATCTTGTGAAGGGACCTCTGCGAACTGTTAAATCGTATCCTGTATATTTCGTTAATGGATACAAATATCATACAGAATATCATAATTATAGCATGGCAACAATAAATAATAGAGTTTGCATATAGGGAGAATTGATGGATTATTATGATAAAATTATTGAGATACTTAAAATTGAGTACCCTACATTGCCAATAAAGCAAAGTGTTATATTTAAGTGTGGCTGGTTTGATCCGAGTCCAAATGCTGGTACAAAAGTGCATAGTTGATACAATGTAATTAAAATCAAGGATCAAAGAAGATTGAGACAATTTGAACCTTTCGTGTTAGCAATGCAACCGATTAAGGTGTATTATGTCCCTTTTTCTAGCTTATGGCGAGATAATTTAGATTAGTTGGTTGTTTGCAAAGTTAAACCTATAGGTGTTTTTGAATCACGCGGAAAAGGAGAACAGAGAATTGAAAGTGAAGCTTTTCAGGAAGATGTTTATGAAATGAATGCATTTGTCACATAGGACAATAATGAACCTTTGAATGATCCATATAATGAATATATTGAAATTTCATCTGAAGAGGATGGCGAGAGTTAGAGATCTGAAGAGGAGCTTGAGTTTGTTTCTTATTCTGTAGAAAAAGAAGATAATTGAAATTTACAATTAAGTGATGATAGCGATTAATTCATGTTTATAATTGAATATTATATTCAACAAATTAATTATTTTCTTTTCAATATATTTTATAAAATATTGAATGTAAATTTTTATATTTTTAGAAAATTCATTTAAATATGAAATTCAAGTTGAAATATGCCACCAAAGAAACAACATGATATAATGTGACCCAGGTTCAGACAATGGTTTAGAGGTACTTACTGTCATGGTGAACCATCACACTCTGCAGTTGCAACTGAATCACCTCCTCCCCCTCCAGCTACTACACTTGCAGATGAAGCATCACGTTCTATACCTGATGCTACACCATCCACAACCCCTACATCATCCACTACCCTTATAACGACAAAGATATCAGGGATAAACGATGTGGATGAAGAAGGTGGCCACTAGCCTAGAGCTGAGGGACCTAATGGACGAACTTACATCACAATTATCAATACTTTGTAAACAAAAATGCATGAAACACTACATGTTTATAATTAAGTTATAGGTTTAAATTTTAGAAATGGTATATAATTATTTGTTTTTATATTAGATTGATTCCGTCTGGACCGTACTCTAGAAATATAATATCCAAATTTAAGGAGAAGATTGATCTTGAGGGTTATGTATGGAAGAATATCTCTCAAGCCATAAAGGAATTTTACTATCAGGAATTTGAGGTACAATAAAAAATATTATTTTCTTTTTTAGTTGATTTGTATACATTAATTAGATAAATATTATTACATTATAAGTATTCATCAAATTTTTTCTTTTATTTCCAAAAGAATTTTTTGGGATTCTAAATTTGACACGGTCATACATAAAGTATGGGAGATACGAGCATGTACACATTATCGGGACTTTGTTGATGAGATACATAAGGCTGGTGTATGACCACCTTATATTTATGAACAAATATGGTCGTTGGCAACAGTATTGGACATCACCTGAGGCCATGTCCATTTTAGAGCATAATTCTACCAAACAATGTGAAGGATCGGGGGGAGAGTCTTCCCATACATACGGGAGGATCTGTTACTCACCACGAGCATGTAGAGAGACT
>JANVCQ010063207.1:0-10288 GCA_025531925.1 Erythroxylum plowmanianum
ACCCAGAGGGCTCTCCCACCCCTCAAGACCAAAGAGGACAATACCTGTGGAGTGCTGGGCGGTAGGGGCCCGGGGTCTTACATAAAAAGGCGCCTTTTTATGTAGGGGCCCGGGCCCTACAAGTAGCCCCAGTAGTGAGAGAGACCACCATTAAACCCCTAGGGGTCTGTAAAAGACAGCGGAGGGGACAGATGGAATCTTGGTGGTGATCGAACGAGGTACAGGGGACGGTAAAGGCAAAAAAGAGAGTTTTTAAAGATCTTTTGGCAAGTGCTATAGAGGAGGAGTGAATTATTAATAAAGTGAGGTATAAACTGGCAAAATAGAAGGCAAAGAAGGTTATCTTAGTGGCTAAAGGTGAAGCTTATGAGAATATATACAGGGAGTTAGATACGGTCAAAGGAGTACAAAGTATTCTCAAAATACTGAGAGCTAGGGCACATACGACGACAGATTTCAACCAAGTCTGTTGGATACAGGATGAAGCAGGACAGGTACTCACAAATGAGCAAGACATCAAGCGAAGATGGAAGAGATACTTTTATGACCTCTATAATAAGGACATATTAGTCAACATTGAGTTCGAGGAACCTCCCGTGATGGGTCCAAGTATAAACGAGTCCTAATGGGAGAAGGTAACAAGGGGAGAAATTATAAAGGCTTTGCGAGGGATGGGAAGTGGAAAGATGGTAGGACCAGATGACATCCCTATAGAGGTATGGAAGAAAATAGGAGCTGTCGGTATTGAGTGGTTAGTTCAACTCTTTAATGTGATCCTTTAGTCAGCTAGAATGTCTGATGAATGGAGATTGAGTAGGTTAATCCCCTTGTACAAGGCCAAAGGAGACATTCAACAATGTCAAAACTATCGAGGTATCAAATTTCTCAGTCATACTATGAAGCTATGGGAGAAAGTAATTGACAAGAGAATTTGGAGAGTTGCTTCTATATCAGCCAACCAATTCGAATTTATGCCTAGTAGGTCATACAGAAGCAATACATCTATTTCAGAGACTGATGGATTGCTATCGAGAATGAAAGCGGGATTTGCATATAGTTTTTGTCAATTTGGAGAAGGCGTATGACAGGGTTCCTAAAGAACTCTTGTAGTGGTGTTTGGAAGCAAAAGGCATTCTTAGGACGTATATCAGGGTGATTAGGGATATGTATGAAGGATCCTTGACTAGCGTAAGAACAATAGGAGCGGACGTTCTCTATTGGTGTTGGACTACACCAAGGCTCAACTTTAAGTCCTTTTCTATTCACAGTGGTATTAGATGAACTTACCAACCTTATTCAAGGAGAGGTACCTTGGTGTATGTTATTTGCGAACGATATTGTCTTAGTAGATGAGACCAAGGAGGGGGTCAATGCTAAGTTAGAACGTTAGAGAGCAACATTAGAATCAAAGGGTTTTAGAATGAGCAGGTCCAAGATGGAGTATTTAGAATGCAACTTTTCAGGTAGCCAGATGGCACAAGGGGCGGCAATAACGATTGACACTGACATCATACCACAGAAATCAAGTTTTAAATACCTCGAATCTATCATGTAGAGAGATGGTAAAATAGATGACGATATATTACACCGTATTAGATCTGGGTGGATCAAATGGCGGGGTGCTTCAGGTGTTTTATGTGATAAAAAGGTCACTATAAAACTCAAAGGGAAGTTTATAAAATGGTTATTCGACCAACCATATTATATGGGGCAGAGTGTTGGCCTACTAGATGTAGCCAAACGCGTCAGTTATTGGTAGCAGAAATATGTATGCTTAGGTGGATGTGTGACATTACCCTAAGAGATAGGGTATGGAATCAGGTAGTGAGGGCTAGACTCCAGGTTGCTAGTATTGCAGACAAGTTGCGAGAGAAAAGATTTAGGTGGTTTGGCATGTGCGCAGGATGCCCTCTGATGCACCGGTACGAAGCGGTGAGATAATAAACTTTAGTAGCTACAAGAGGAGGAAAGGAAGGCCTTACAAGACCTGGAGGGAAGTGATCAAGAATGATATGCCAGAGTTGGCTCTCACTGAGACAATTGCTAGATTTAGGAAAGTCTGGCGTGATAGGATAAGGGTAAACGACACCTAGTAGAATCCTTGCTTCTCTTACTTAAATGATAGGATGTACAATCCCATGTCCTTTACACTGCGAATAGTAAGTTGTTGGTCACGGCTCCAGGTTAGGAGTACTTAGGGGCAGTCCAAAAATTGTCGCTTAAAACCATTTTTTTCAGGGTAGGTAAGGGTCGACTTCTCGAGCAACTAGCGGCAACAAGAACTGGTCTTCACAAAGGGTAAGGTAATAGCCGATCTGGCTAATTAGCAGGTATGTCCTTTGTGTCTAGTAGTGCCTTTCTAGTCTCTAAATTTTTATGCGTGCCAGTTCTTTAACTATTGCTTCTATTTTTTGCATCATTTTTTTACTTGTCACGTCTATATGCGAGTCTACCGGGAAACAACCTCTCTACTATATAGGGGTAAGGTTATGTACTATAAAACCTCTCCAGACCCTGCCTCACTACGGGACTTCAGACTGGGTATGATGATGATGATGATGAATCCTGAGATGTTCCTCATGTTCCTCTTCACTCTTAGAATAAACCAGAATATCATCAATAAACACTATGATAAATTAATCCAAATACTCCCTGAAGACCCTATTCATAAGGTCCATGAATGTAGCTAGAGCATTGGTCAATCCAAATGGCATGACTAGGAACTCATAATGCCCATAACGTGTCCTAAACGCTATCTTGTTTACATTAGATTCCCTGATCCTTAGCTGATGATAACCCGACCTAAGATCAATTTTAGAATTACCTTTGCCCTTTGCAATTGGTCGAACAAATCATCGATTCATGGCAAAGGATACTTGTTCTTAATAGTCACCTTGATGAGTCTCCGGTAGTCAATACACAACTGTCATGTTCCATCCTTCTTTTTAACAAATAGAACCGACGCTCCCCATGGTGACAAACTCAGTCTTATGCACCCCTTCTCTAACAATTCTTTCAACTGTTCCTTAAGCTCTTTCAGCTCAGCTGGGGCCATTCTATACGGTGGTATGGAAATAAGTGTAGTATATAGAATTAGGTCAGTGAAAAACTCAATTTCCCTTACCAGTGGCAAACTAGGTAAATCTTCTGGAAACATATCTAGAAAGTCCCTAACAATTGGAACATCTTCTAACTTCCCTTCATTCACATTGGTGTCCACAACGTGTGCTAAGAAGGCTTCACACCATTTCCTCATCATCTTATCACCTAACAAAGCTGAAACAATTCTTGGTGATGGTGTTCTCCTGTCTTTTATGAAAATAACCTTCTCACCCATGCCAAGTTCAAACTTTATCTCTTTGAGGCTACAGTTTAACTTTGCATGATATTTCTCCATAGTCTAGTACCTTTAAGTCTAAAGGCAGTAAATCCACTACTAGTCTAGCACCATCAATAAGGAGCTCACAATCTCTATATACTTGACTTATTATCACATTCCTCCCTAGAGGAGTACTAACAATCAAGGGATTATCCAATGGCACCAAATTCACACCATATAATGTCATATTTGTAGAAACAAAAGAATGTGTGGAACCTGAATCAATCAGTAAATTCACTTATGAATTAAGTAATTGAGCCACACTTGTAATAACTTTAGGTGCGGCTATAGCTTCCTCCCTGGTCATAGCAAATACCCTTGCTTGTGCCTGACCTCTTAGCCTTCCTAAAGGAATAACCTTCCTTACTACTCCAGAACTGCCCATCTTAGTGACTGGCTTAGTTCCCACTGTTTCAGCTCTCCTTATGGCTTGCAACTGCGACCCCTCTTGCCTCGGTATTTGGGGATAGTCCTTGATCAGTGTCCCTTCTCCTCACATCGGAAACATGCTCTAAGTAACTTGAAGCACTCTTCTGTGTGAAACTTCCTACAATGCTCACATTGGGGGTTTGTATACCTGCTTCCCTCCATCTTGCTATTGCCCCCTACAGTTGAGGCTTTCACTAAACTGTCTTTGCTTTCTTGCTCTTAGTAGGGCGACTACTTCCCACTTCACTCTGTGTGTAGAAACTCCTCATACTCTTCTCAGGTATTGGAGCACTCATTCCCTACTTGGAAGACTATTCTTGATTCTTCCTCCTCTTATTCACTTCATACTTTATATTCTCCAATTTCTCAGCCTGGAGTGCAGGATCTACCAACTGCTAGTAGTCACAAAAATTGTGTATCAAAACTTTCTCCTTGATCCCCAAATGAAGACCTCCCTCAAACTTGTGGCACTTATCCTCCTCATTCGCAACAATGTTGGCCGCATACCATGAAAGTTGGGTGAACTTTACCTCATACTCATATCCCTCTGTGTGAGATTCAGGAACTCCCTGGCCTTCTCTTATACATAAACTCTCAAAAGATACTTCTTCCTGAAAACATCCAAGAATAATCTCCATGACAACTCCAGAGGCATAACCTGACTGTGAGGCACTGATTCCCACTAATGAAGTGTGTCCTCCTATAGCAAGCTCACTGCATAATCTAACTTCTCCTTATCAGAGCACTTCATTTGAAGTAGGACTCTCTCTGTCCTCTTCAACCATGCTTCAGTTTCCTTAGGATTGGTAGTCCCATTGAAATCAATAACTCTATACTTGCATTAGCACTTGCATTATCATACTGCCCTCTCCTCTCCACTGGAGCTTACATTAGCACTTGTGACCCTTGGCCCATGGCATATGAGAAAACTTGAGCAAAGGCTTAAAAGAATCGCAGATCCAAAGGGTTTACTTGAGGCATAAGAGGAGGAAGCAGTGGCACTTCATGCTGAACACTAGGTGCCTTAGAACTAGGACCAGAATGTGTCCCTGCATCTTGTAGGATGTAAGATTCATCTGTGCTCCCTTGGCGAGAGCAAGCTCGTGTCATAACTCCTCAAGTTCTCCTTCAAGGCAGCAAAATCACTCCTTCAATTCAAAACCATTTAAAAACCATTAGATCATGTCTCATATAAAACAACTTCAAATCATGTGAAACAATTCAAATCATATGAAACAATTTCAAATCAAGTGAAACAATTCAAAAACAAAGCATGTTGTTCATTTAAAACAATGCATATGATTCATTCAAAACAATGGTTGTTCATTTTGTATTGTAAAACTACCCATTTTATGCCAAGGATGTTCTTAAACCTAGTCGCTCTGATACTATAAGATGTTGGACCTCGTTTCCTGAGTCTAGCTATCTGGAGTCAAAAAATGTGAACGTATTTTCTTGTATGATTTTTTTCTACTAAGTACTTTTTAAGATCCATTCAAGTCTAAAATATATTATAGAAAAGCATTGATAAGCCCACAAATATAATTGCACCTATTTTAGCACAATAGGCATAACTTTTACTAGAGATGTCGAATTAAAGTCATTCTAGGACGATTTCAAAGAGGACTTCCAGATCTACAACTTTGCGAAGACCCCAAAGAGAGATTTTGCCTCCAAAAGGGTCAAAATCACAAATTAAAACCCCTCAATAAAAAAAAGGTTTGTCGTGGCCAACTTTGAAGGAAAAGAAAAAAGACCTCTCGAGAAAAATTCGTCGCGGCATCAAACAAAAAACCTGTCAAGGATAGTGCTATAGACTGCCAACATCGATTATTATTTAATGACCATAACTCTCTCATCTAAAGTTCAAAAATTACAAACTATATACTGTTGGAAAGTAAGAGGATAAGCTAAAACTTCCATGTAGATAAGTTTATCCAATTCTACCTAGATTTATACAATTTTTCCCCTAAACTCAGAACAGAAATTTTACCCTTATGAAAGCTTGAAAATGCAAAGTACAAACTTTGATAGCCATAAGCAAAAACACAATCATATTTCATTATCAACAAAAGATAAGAGTTTACAAAGCTTTAATGGGCCTTTCAAGCCACAATACATCATTTTCCAAAATGCAAAATATAAAAGATACTTGAAATGCGACTAAAGTCTTGTGTTTACAAAATCTAACTTAAAATACAAAAGTATGCAAATTTGGAGTGATGCCGTGACTTTTGACTATTCGATCTCTTGCTCATCACCTGAATATGGGAAGAAGAATGGGGTGATCTTAAAAGCTCGTAGGTAATAAGTTTATAATCGAAAACAAGCAAAACCATTGGAAATACACAATTTCATACTCACTTTGCATCAAAATCTATAAAACACATGGTTCCCAAATACTCACATTATCAAGCAATTCATAAGCAACATAAGTCATGCATTCATTAAACTTGTCAACACATTCTAAACACATAATCGCATCAAAAATGGTTTGGAAATGTTTGTAAACAAAATGTACTAACACATTCTCACATAATGGTCCTATGTAGTCATGAATAGAACGTACTATTGCAATCTCACATAATGGTCTTGCGTAGTCATAAACATGAGGGAGTCCAAGAAGGAGCTCTATATCATTAGGGGGCAGGTGGGAGAAGCCTTTAATAAAGTCAAAATGCACTTGACATAACAGAACGGACCACCACAAACCCACATAATCATGCATTTCACCACTTGTAAACTTGTTGTCCAAAATGACACATTTCTAAAACTTCATTTCACAAACACAATACCCTTTCAAAATCCATTTTCACATTCTTTCCATAAAGCATCCACACAATTCACATACCAAACATGTAACGATTTCTCAATTATTCAAAGAAGCAATAAATGCAACATTTATAACACTATTGAAAACATTTAACTTTCTTGATTTGAAAAATGTTCATGGCTCATAAATTTCCACCATAAACATGTAACACTTTCTTAAAGCATTTAAAGAGCAATAAATTCATATCTATAAAGTAGTTGAAAACATTATATTCCATTTATTTGAAATAAACATTAATGGCTTATTTGCTCAATTATAAACATAAAACCCACCTTGAATTCCTTGCTTAAAATTTTGTTTAAGGACGCCTCTTCTTTTGCTCCTCTTGCCTTTCTTGATTTCCTTTAAAAGTGACAAAAATCTCATTCAATTGGAATTCAAATTGGAAACTGAAAGAAAACTCATTCACTAAACTTAATCCTAGAACACTTAAACCTATACATTTCTTATGCTTCATGAACCAAAACCCTTTCATAAATCCAAAGGATTAAAATTTAACTTACCTTGAGTCTTCACCAAATAGAAAGATATTTGGCTCAAATGGAAGTTCTTCTCTTCCTCTTTCTTTTTCTCTTCTTGAACAACTTCAAAATCACTCTTTAAGACTAAGAAAAGATAAAAACCCTAATTGACTTTCCTTCTTTTCTCTAATTCCTTTCTCTCCCCTTTTCTCTTCTTTATTTACGTTTCCTCCTTCTAAAATCAAGACCACTCTTCTTCTTCCAATTCTACCCTTAGTGAGTGTGCAAAGTCCACTTTGCCCTTTCTTTTATGCCTTAAATGTTTTAAACTTAAGTGTTATGCCAAAATTGCCCTCATTTATTCTTACTACTTTTAATTCATCAATCCAATGAAATAAATCCTACTAAACTCCAAAAATTAATCTATCAAAACCTCATAATTTATTTAAATCATGCTTAATTCAATAAGAAAATTCGAGGGCTAGCAAACTTAGCTCTGATACCAAAACTGACATATACCCCTTTCTTGATGATTAGGCGACCTGCTCGGCATCCCAAAAAACCCTACAGTTGATTCAGAAACAATATAAAGAAATGTCCCAAAAATGCTTTCTCTTCCTCTTTCTTTTTCTCTAGAGTTCAAGTCCATTCAAAAACAATCTCAAAGGTTCAAACACATTCATGCATTTAATTAAAGAAAAGAATATTCATAAATAACCATATTTTCACAAAATCAAGATCAAGACATATTTACAAAGATGATGAACTATATGTAGTAAAACATTTACAATCTATCTTTACACAAAAGATGTTCAAAATATGTTTATGATTATATAATACATGTAAAACAAATGCACAAGCAAAACTGCCTACACAACTGCACATGACGAAGGTAGCTACTCAAATGGTGGAGTCCCGGCTAATGAAATCCCTGAGCGTGCACTTGAGAGGTTAAAATTTAAAAAACATAAAATAAAGGTTGAACTACCTGAGCTTAGTGAGTATTATGGTTTTTGTTCAAAAAGTTTATAGAAACACTAACCTCTATAAAGAGCAAAGATAATTTTCTTTTCTGTTCAAGTAATAACCATTGTTTTGACATAACAAATTCATATAATCAATGCACATGTAAAACATAATCAAGTTCCTCTTTTCTTATAGGGCAAACAGAGATAGATATTGATAGTTTCATTAACTTTCTCTTTTAAAATTTTCTTTACCATTGGTACCGTTAGGTGTAAGGCCACGAGGCTAGTTCTACACTGCTTATCCATGCTTGACTAACCTCTAGTAACGGAGTTGGTTCTACATCGCTTACCCGTACTAGGTTTGTTGGACCCCGATCTTTTAATAGAATTTAGAAATATTAAATGAAATAAAATGGGTATTTTTGAGTATGTATGTGTTGTGGGTGTTTTAAAGTTAAATGAAATTGATGTGAAAAGGAGTGGAATTTGGTTTTTGATGACTTGAAAATTTTTGAATAAATTTGTGTGTGTAAAGGTACCATGACAAATATTAATGAAAGACATTTGAGTTTCCTTATGTTTTGCATATGTTTGATAAAAAGATGACGTAGTATGATGTTGAACATGGCCTCGTCCAATGAGTAGAATGGTGTTTGTGTATTTCTTTTCTTTTTCGAGACAATTTCTGGATTTGGTGTGGATTGGTCGTTGGCTCTTTTAGCCTTCTTGAGTATTATGGAGGATGGATGATTGAAAATTTTTGATGCAGGTGCTGTCAATTGTGTTAGTATTTGAATGATATGGGTTGTTAAAGTTTGGGGGATATGCTGTCAAAATGGAAATTATGGGCAGAAACTTTGATTGAGTTTTTGACCCTCATAGAATTAGAATTTGACCAAAGGGTCTTCTTAAAGATGGTAGTTTAGGTTGAAATATTTTCATTGATATGAAATATGCCATGTTTGAGCTTAGGAATAGGAAGTTACAAGGTTTAGAAAGTGTGTTGTTACTGTTTGTAATGTATTTTTACAGGCAGTAACTTTGAGGTGACTTTTAACTCCCTTAAAGACCAAATTAGTTTTTTCATCCTTCATTAAAGTTGTAAATTGTGTTTTTATCTTTCCATTGATATAAAGAATTGAATTTTTGGACCATGTAACAGGAAGTTATGATTTTTAGAAGTTTCTATTACTGTTTGGTATGATCATTAATAGACAGAAACTTTAAAGTGGTTTTTGACTCCTTTAGAGGCCAAATTGATTTTTACGTCCTTCATGAAAGTTGTAAGCTGCATTTTTATCTTTTAATTGATATAAAGTATGATATTTTTGGACCTTAGAGTTGAAAGATAGAAATTTTAGAAGTTGAGTTACTGTTTTGGGATGACTACTATGGGACAGAAACTTTGAATGGGATTTTGACCCATTTAGAGATGGATTTGATTTCTAAGTTCTTCATGGAAGTTGTAGATATTCCTTTTATATTTTTATTGATACCAAGTTTGAAAGTTTTGGAATTTGGTGTAAAAAGTTATAAATTTTCAAAGTTTCAGGTGCGCTTTGGAGTGGCCAGGCTCACCGGGATCGCGATCATGAGCGAGCGCTGGAAAGCGTAGCACTGCCTCGCGACCTACAGGGTGCGAGGCAGCTCTGCAGTGGGCGACGACTCCGTTTTGGGGATTTGCTTCTGTTTTGTCATTTTCCTCCCCTAATCCAACCCTTTTTTAATCTTTTATTTATATCTTTTCCGTCCGACATTCGAATGACTTGATTTTTAAAGAGTTGGATTTCTAAGACATCCCTCTATCTCTCCATGGAAAATTGAGGATTTTTTAGATTAAATTGAAAAAGATTGATTTAATCAAAATGAGTTGTTAAAGTTTCTGAACATGGTTTAGTATTTTGGTAAATTTATGGTCTGTGGAGATCCAATTGAGTTGATTCTTCTTGAAAACTAAACTAGAGACATGGGGCTACAAGTTATATGAAGGAATTGAATTTCAATTTAGCCCTTAAGACTTTCAATTTTTGGATTGAAATTGGGTTTATTGCTCAGTCTTGGATTATTAAGAGCTGAAAGTGTTTAGGCCATAACTTTTGCTCTAGTCATCCAAATGAGGTGATTCTCAATTTGGATTAAAATAGAGAAATAGGGATACAAATGTTCTGAAGAAATTGAGTTTCAATTTAGTCTCTAAGAATATCAATTTTTGGATGGA
>JANVCQ010063254.1:0-10287 GCA_025531925.1 Erythroxylum plowmanianum
ATTTATTTTTTATATTAGTTTTACTTATGTTATAATCCATATAAAAGATTTGGTTAGATATATTTTCATTTATGTTTGATATGATTTAAAATTATATAATAATTAATAAATTGTGATTTGCATATTGTTTAATATACTTTAAATAATATTTATGTACTTAAATAATATTTATTACAAAATAAAATATAGTTAAAATTTAAATAACAACCAAATAGTCAACTGATTTTTTAAAAAAGTTCTTCTAAAAAAAATCTATAGAAAAATTTCTACTAACAAAAACTTTTTTTTATTAAAGGGAAAAATACGAAATAGGTTACAAAATAAGTTTAGGGAAACAGATCCCCAATATAATCTCTAAATAGATACGTTGACACTCGATAAGTATAGTATCAAAAAATTGACACCAACATTAAAATATTTGGCGACTCACAAATACCCTATTAATATAAGCCTAATCAAATATAGGCAAGTCGAATTGAGACGAGACTTAATTATCATGCCTAGAAATTATGGAAGAAGTAGGAAGCCGGCAGAGGGAAGCCGGAAGACGGTCCAACTGGACTCGCATTTAAGTTTAGTCCCATCACAAGTCAAGTAAACAACGGTTATTGCCTTATTAGGTCACTATCGTAAATTTGATGTCCCACCATTGACTTCAACATCCTCAGACCCAGTCCTTTGTGGACTAGGATTTAAGATCAAGTTTGGGGTTTTCGCATTTTGAATTTTCCCCGTTTGGATTTTAATGCATTTTCTCATGCGTTACAAACAAGGCATTCAATTTTTTCCTCCAATTGTAATAAGAAGGCTTTTCTTAAACTATATTAAATCATATTTTAAAAATCAAATTGGTTCAATTAATTTGACCTTTAAAACTTTAAACCAATTAAAAATTGATTTAAATGTTAAAATTTTAAATTGACTAAAAATCGATTCAATTGATTTAACAATTAAAACTTTAAATCAGTTAAATTTTGTATTCGATTTTCAACTTTTCAAATCGATTTAATATAATCATCTTTGTTGTTAAAAATATATCAATTTTTAACAAATTTGTCAGTTTTTATAAACTGAAACTAACTAATTAATTTTCATTTAACATCATATTTTTCAATTAAAATTTAAAATTTTTATAGATAAGAATAACATTTTTAATTATTTTTCAAATTCTTTAATTTTATTTAATTTTTAATCAATTTTATGATAATCTAATACCGATTAAAACTTCTAAACCTTAAATTTTTTATCGTATTAGGTTAATTTCTAATCCAATCTTTAAAACATTGATAACAAAAAGCACATTTTTAATAATAAATTCAAATAAAATGTGAATTATATGTGTAGAATAATTTGCTTAATTTATTACTTAATAAATTAAAAAAAATTTAGAGAGTTAAATTTTTACTCAATACAACATATTCAAAAGCATTTAATTTTTATTTTTCGATTTAATGTTAAACTTTTTAACGTTTCTTTTTAGTTACTAACTTTTTAAATTTAGTATAAATTAAATTAAATATTGTTTTTACTTATATAAATAATAGATGAATGTTCACATTACATCATGAAAACAACATTTTGATTGATTAATACAATTTTCAATAAATTAGAAAAATATATATTTAAAAATTAATTACAATTTAGTTTATAGTTAATTACAAAAAAAAAGCTTAAACTTTTGTCAATTTTTCAATTATAGCATGAACTTTAAAAAGTAGCAATAAAATGCTCAAACGTTCAAATTTTTTCAATTCTAGCTCGAACGTCAAAAAGTAGCAATGAAATATTTAAACTTTCAATTTTTTTTCAATTTTAACCCGACGTTAGTGCTTTCATTAAGTTTGTTAACATGATTTGTCACGTATTTCAAAGTCTTTAACTATTAATATACATAGCCAAATTTAACACAACAAATACATAATTAAAACAATGTTATTGCTTAAAAATGACCTTAATTAGATTATGTAACCTCAACGACCTTATGCTTTGATTTTAATTTTTTCTTTGTTTTTAGTTTGTTCACTCGACACTTTTATCATTCGATTTTCATATTATGCAACCCAACACCCTCATAGTAAGGGCATTAATTAACTAAAAATTGACTTGACTTTATCCAACAAAAAAAATCATTTTACGTGAATAAGTAAATGAGTAGAGCCCAACCCAACTAGGCCTAAGGTTGACCGGGCAGAGTTCTACCTGATAGGATCATGAAAAGGCCCTAGCCCGATAGGCCTAAGGTGAGCCTTATTGGCTAGGTTCAATTTATTAATTTAAAAATGACATTATTTTTAACAAAATAATGACGCTTTGGCACACTTGATTAAACGCCTGTTTGAATAGGTTTTTGGGAAGTCAATAAACATTTTTCTTCACCACAAAAGTCTTTTTTTTTTAAATAAATGTTTGATTGTAAAATAAAAAAGTACTTCTAGAAATGACTTTTGTAGAAATAAAAATACAACTTTTTAAGAAACTTAAATTGGGAGTTTATCAAAAAAGTACTTTCTCAGGTAGATTTTTTCAAATTAATTAATGAGTCTATTTTTTACTCTCATTTATCCTTATATTTTACACATAATTTCTAAAATACCCACAAACTCATCTTCACGTTTATCTTAAAATTTATATAATATTATTTGACTTTTTGTATGTTTTAATATTTATTTTTGATATTAATTTTACTTATGTTATAATCCATATAAAAAATTTGGTTAGATATATTTTCATTTATATTTGACATGATTTAAAATTATATAATAATTAATAAATTGTGATTTGCATATTATTTAATATACTTTAAGTAATATTTATATGCATAAATAATTTTTATTACAAAATAAAGTATAGTTAAAATTAAAAATACTTTTTATTTTTATGTTGCCAACTGAATGAAACTCTTCTAAAAGAGTTCTTTTTTAAATGACAACCAAACAATCAACTGGCTTCTTAGAAAAACTTTTCTCAAAATAAATCTACAAAAAAAAATCTACTCACAAAAGTTCTTAGTATAACCCTAACCAAACAGAAGCCAAGTCGAATTAAGGCGAGACTCAATTATCATGCCTAGAACAACTAGCTTTAGACTTGACACCCAGGTCCTACTTAATCCAATGTCTTAAGTTTATAACTCATCTTAAAATTCTATCAATCAAAATCCGCCTTATTAACGGGGCCAGATCCTCTTGAGTGGACGGCTCAGATCACCCTGAACCAGAGTTGGTCCAGGGTAAGGGGCCAGAGGACCCCCTGCCCTTATTAACCTATCGGACCTAATCCGAGCACTTTTGTCATCCACCCTTAAGCTTTGGAATTTTTTGTAATTATAATTGGACGGTTTAGTCCCATCACAAGTCAAGTAAACAACGGTCATTGGCCACATAGGTCACTGTCGTAAATTTGATGTCCCACCATTGACTTCAACATCCGCAGACCCAGTCCTTTGTGGCCTAGGATTTAAGATCAAGTTTTGGGTTTCCGCATTTTGAATTTTCCCCGTTTGGATTTTAATGCATTTTCTCATGCGTTACAATCAAGGGATTCAATTTTTTCCTCCAATTGTATTAAGAAGGCTTTTCTTGAACTATATTAAACAATATTTTAAAAATTAAATCGGTTCAATTGATTTAACAGTTAAAACTTTAAACTGATTAAAAATCGGTTCAATTGATTTAACAGTTAAATTTTAAACTTGACTAAAAATCAGTTTAATTGATTTAACAGTTAAAATTTTAAACCGATTAACTTGTTTATTCAATTTTCAACTTTTCTATTCAAATGAATATAATAATATTTTTTGTTAAAAATAGATCAATTTTTTATCAATTAATCAGTTTTTTATAAACTGAAATTAATGAATTAATTTTCATTTAACAGTATATTTTTTAATTAAAATTTAAAATTTTTGATAAATAAGAACAACATTTTTAATCATTTTTAAATTCTTTACTTTTATTCAATTTTTAACTAATTTTATGATAGTCTAATACCGATTAAACCTTCTAAATCTTAAACTTTTTATCATATTAGTTCAATTTCTGATCCGATCTTTAAAAAATTGATAATAAAAAAAGCACATTTTTAATAATAAATTGTGAATTATATGTGTAGAAATTTTGCTTAATTTATTACTTAATAAATTAACTAATAAATTAACAAATTTTTAGAGAGTCAAATTTGTGTTCGATACCACATATTCAAAAGCATTTAATTTTTATTTTTTCAATTTAATGTTAAACTTTTAAAAGTTTCTATTTAGTTACTAACTTTTTAAAATCAGCATAAATTAAATTAAATATTGTTTTTACTTACATAAGTAATAGGTGAATGTTCACATTACATTTGACAAACACATTGCATCATGAAAACAACAATTTGATTCATTAATACAATTTTAAAAAATAGTCAACAAATTAAAAACTGTAAGAATATATATTTAAAAATTAATTACAATTTCGTTTAGAGTAAATTACAAAAAAATTAAACTTTTGTCAATTTTTCAATTATAACCTAAACTTTAAAAAATAGCAATAAAATGCTTAAATTTTCAATTGTTTTCAATTATAGCTCAAACGTCAAAAAGTGGTAATGAAATGTTTAAACTTTCAATTTTTTAAATTCTAATACGACGTTAGTGCCTCCGTTAAATTTGCTGACGTAGCTTGTCATGTGTTTCAAAGTCCTTAACTATTAATATACGTAATCAAATTTATTATAATAAATGAAAATTAATAAAACAACGTCGTTTAATCACATAATTAAAACAACATCGTTGTTTAAAAATAACCTAATCAGATTATACAATCTTAACAACCTTACACTTTGATTTCAATTTTTTCTTTATTTTCAGTTTGTTTTCTCAATACCTTCACCTTTGATTTTCATATTATGCAATTTCAACGCCCTCACACTAAAGGCATCAGGAGAATGAACTAAAAACGAAAAATTTACTGGTGCAATACGCTGTAATGCAAGAGTAATTTAAAGTGTCAGAAGAATAAACAAAAAATAAAGAGTTGAGGAGAACAATAGATAACGTCGGGCTAGAATTGAAGTAAAATTTTTAAATATTTTATTGTCACTTTTTAAAATTTGGGATATAATTGAAAAAATTAAAAATTTGTACATTTTATTATTACTTTTTAAAATTCGAGTTATAATTAAAAATTTGTCGAAAGTTTATATTCTTTATAATTAACCTTTTAATTTATTATCCTACGGAAAGATTTAGATTAATAAAGAAAAAGCAAAACGAAATCATATTTTTGTATTTGTTCATTGTATCAAAGCTTGGACAACCCCAACCAAATCATTACCATTGTCACTGTCCTGAAATAAGCATTTTGCTTTGAGCAGAAGTTAAGAAAATGAGTAAAAGGTAACCTAGTCACAAGTCACTAACAAGTATGCCGACATTAATTTCACCATCGTATACCTTTAATTAGCTCTTGAAATTGATGAAATATGAATAGTACTTATTAGGCAACTATTTAAACATAATCTATTATGAAAATTGACACACGGGGGCGATGAGTATTAATAGTATTTTTCAAATCACTTATTTAATCAGAATAGTCGAGTCGGTAAAGTAGACAGTATGAAGTTAAAAGGTTTTGTGTTCGAATCTCTCTACTTACACTCTTTCAATCGAGTATGTCATAGAGGACTTACTTAGTGCAGAGCACCTGGTTGGAATGATTTGTAGGCTATTACATTAATTCAAAAATTTGTTTAGGGTGCATTTAAAGGATAACGACTGCTGATTCCTCTGTTTCAAAAAAAAGATTGACAATTCTTGTCTTCTCAAACTAGCCAAACTCGATGTTAATAAGATCAATTCGAACTAACCTGATTTTAAGTTAATTAGTATATTTTTTAGCTTAATAAAGAAAAAGCAAGACGAAATCATATTTTTGTATTTGTTCATTGCATCAAAGTTTGGACAACCCCAACCAAATCATAAACCATTGTCACCGTCCTAAAATAAGCATTTTGCTTTGAGCAGAAGTTAAGAGAATGAGTAAAAGGTACCTAGTCACAAGTCACTAAACATGTATGCCGACATTAATTTCACCATCGTATACCTTTAATTAGCACTTGAAATTGATGAAATATGAATAGTACTTATTAGGCAACTATTTAAACATAACCTATGATTAAGATTGACACACGGGGCAGTGAGAATTAACTGTATTTTTTAAATCACTTATTTACCCCTTAGGAGTAGTCGAGTTAGTGAAGTGGGAAGCATGAGATCAAAAGATTTTGTGTTTGAATCCTTATACTTACGCTCTCTTAGGACTTGTCTCGTGCGGAGTACTTAGTTGATATGATTTACAGCCTATTACATCAATTCGATTATTTACTTAGTGCGCATTCACAAAATAACGATTACACATACTTCTACTTTCAAAAAAATGATTGACAATTCTTGTCTTCTCATATTAGCCAAACTTGATATTAATAAGAACAATTCGAATTGATCTGATTTTAAGTTAAGTGCATTTTTTAAATCAAATTTGAGGTTTAGAGTTAGCTCAAACTCATATTGTTCCACCTGGCTTGAAATTTTAACCTTTTAAGTAAAATAATATTATTTGCAAATTTTAAATAAAAAATGAACCTGACTTAACCCGATTAAACCTTACTCAAAATTAGTTGCTGATTTATTGCATAATTTATTAAATTATATAAGTTAACATGAACTATTTAAATTGAGTAATAAAAGATAATATTTATTATACAATTTTTTGAATGGACTCAATTATTTAGTTTCAATCGTTTATTTAAATATTTAGTAAAAATACAAAATATACGTGTCAACCTCTAATTTTATTTTTTTATAATAATAAAATTCATAATTGTTTTTAATTGCAAATTAATATACTCAATAATTTATAAATTAAACATTTTAAATAAATTATTTAACGAATGAATAATTAAATTACTTATATTTAAATTTTATTTATTAATATTGAAACTCACCATAAAGATTAGTTCTTCATTATTTTTCCACCGAGCTTGGCATGAAATTTGCGGTTGGGAAGTGACCGGTCGGTGCGGCGGGCACGCACGGTGGAGTCATCACTTACGTGGCACGAAGTCATTGGGTTTAGTTGTTTTGGTCGGTTACGTCACATTATTACACGCACGTTTTGCAGGTGCGGCAAAGCAAAAGAGTGGCCACTTTTTTTGTGAGGCCAACCATATGCCGGAGTTCATCATTCCTGACCTGTAGCTTTGAAATGATTTATAAACAGTCGTTTAGTATGTTGCCGGCCCCTTTCCCAAAGCTGTTCCCATTGTCTAAAGATGAGGTACAGTCCAAATTAAATCGGTTTGTCGTTTCAATAATAATTTTTTAATAATTATAATTATTAAAAACAATCAATTTATTAGTAAATTATTCAAAATTTACAAATTAATCACTTTTTAAACTAAAATTAATTAATTAATTTTATTTAACAGTTTTTTAATAAATTTTAATTTTTTATAAATAAAAATAACCTCCTTCAATTATATTTTAAATTCTTCAATTTTATTAATCTTTAATAAATTTTGTGACAGGTAATATCGTTAAATTTTTAACCTTATAATTTTCGTCTTATCGGTTTAACTTTTGATCCAGGCTTTAAAAGACGTGTTGTGTTTCTACATTTTTTTTCTGAGTTTTCATGTTTTGTACGATTCAAAGTCGAGTTCTTTAATACTTTATTGCTCTCTTATCATCTACGTATTAATAATTTTTTTAAAGATAAAGAAATGATATATTTTGTTATATTTTAGTTTTAAAATATTTTTTAAAAGTCGAGTTATATTTTATTTTTATTTATTTATGTATTTATTATAATTTTATTTACATAATAATTTAGTTTGTCAGTTTTACTTATTTACTATTTAGCATGCATCATTTTTTTATTGTCACATCTGTATGTGAATCTACTGAAAACAGTATCACTACTATGTAGGGATAAGGCTGCGTACTATCAGACCCTACTTTATTGTGAAGCTTCAGACTAAGTGTTATAATGATGATAATGATAATGATGATTAATTTATTCTTATATATTTTTTGATGAATCTTATAATATTAAATACTAAAATAATTTGTAATATTTGACTTTTAATGATTGAGCTAATAATGCTAAGAGATACAGAAGTGTGATTCATATCACCATCTTGCATGATTTCTTAATATAGAACTTTTCTTTCGTTCCAATTTTTTTAAAAAAAGAAAAATATCATTATGCAAATATTTTAACTTCAAATGTACTTATCATGAAATGTCAACACTTGATTTGTTTATAATATCTCAATAAAACGTACTATTTAATTTATTGAGTAGTTCATCCATCTAGGTGTTAATACATATATTTAAATTTTTATTCACTAATATTAAATTATTTCAATATAAAAAAGAAAAAACATTTAAATTAATCATTTAAATAATATTAATTTTTTAAAAATTAAACCAAAAGTTAAATCTGTAAGACGAGAAGAATGTTTAACTAGCATCTGATAGTCATAATGAAAGAGATTGTTCTTAATATAAGTCGAAGAATTTGAAATTTGATAAAAAATTATTAGATTAAAATTTCTTGATTTATTTTTATTTATAAGAACTTATTAATTTACAGAAAATTAATCGATTAATTAATAAATTAATCAATTTTTAACAAAAATTATTAAATTAAATTGAATCAAGAAGTTAAAAATTAAACAAAAAAATTAAACGATTCAAAATTTTTATAATTAATTCAATTAAACTGGTTGAGTTTCTTATTCATTGATTCCGTGATTTCTCCATTCTACCTAGTGATTGGCCACCTAGCTCATATTAACATGATTTGCTACGCTATATATATACACACATATATATATATAGTCAAGAATTATATACTTACAACTATACCAAATAATTAATAAGTATTTAATCAATAATAATTTTTGCACGAGTTGTCATGACCACTATTATGTAATTATAATATGTTTTGGTCAAACAACAGAAAAACTCATGCTTATTACATGCCTATAAAATAAAATAAAATGTAGTTGGCCGGTACTTTGGTTGGGTAACATGAAGCCTCAAACCTAGTTGGCAGTTATATTATCTCAATACAGTTAAGATATTATTTAGTATTTTATGATTTTTTTTAAATACTTGTTAAACTTAATTTTCTCATAATTGTGTTGTGGTCAGAGCCTAATTGATGATGTTACATATTATATCAATTAATTTTAAATAACTCCGTCATTAATTTTATTTAATATACATAATTAGAGAGACTGATATATGCGTATTGATGCTTATCAACATGTTTACTATTAAATTTTTTTTGATTTTTTGTTATAATGCAAAACATTTGAAATTAATAAATTTCCCTACGTCCATTAATAAAGTAATAAGAGTAAAAAATTATTATGCTTATTAACTTTATAATTCAAATTTAATACAACGAATAGTCAAAAAGTCAATATACTTGATGCATAATACTCTTTACTTTGCGAGAATCGAAGGGAAGGTTATCAATGTATGTATTTTTTCTTTGTAAATTTTTCAAAAAATTTATTTATGTAGTTTAAACTTATAATTTTATGGTCACAAATAAAAATATGAATACCGTTTCTATCGGCTGGTACATACCGCATCGGATCAAAATCGGTCAGAAATAAAGGGTTTATCGTACTGGGTTTAAATATCGACTGGTATCGAAAATTTTAAAAAATAAGGAGTTCTTTTTGTAAAATTTTTAAAAATTTTTTAAATTTTTCTCCCTCCTTCCTACCGTACTGGACTAAAATCGATACGAAACAAAAGGTTTGTTGTAATAGGTTTAAATATCGGTTGGTACAGAAAATTTTAAAAAATAAGAGGACCTTTTTTACAAAATTGTCAAAAAAATTTAAAATCTCCCTCCGTCCCTTTTACCTCTCTTTTCCTTTTTTTTTCAAAGTTTTTCAAATAGTTATTTTATTTACATCAACTTTTATAATTATTGATAATTTTTATTTTTGTTTACTAATAATAATTATAAATTAAATAAAACTTTTAAAAAGTATTTTATTTAAATTTATTTTAATATTTTATATAATTAATAAAGTATTAAAATATTTTATTTTTTAAAATAAGTAATTTAAAAATTATTATTTAAAAATTAATATTTATTTTATATATTTTTAATTATTAAATCAAATTTTATTTGAAATTTATATATTTTAGAAATATATTTTAAATTTAATTATATCTATTAATAGTTATTAAATTAATTTTATAAATTAAATTAAAAT